>PVKM010002688.1:0-56006 GCA_004027735.1 Carollia perspicillata | reverse complement strand
TTAAATAATTATTATTAAAAAAAATGTACTGACTGAAGGCAAAGACTTTGGGGTCATTCAACATGCATTTGAACCTTGGCTCTGTCAGGCTTGTCTCCAGCAGTGTCAATTATTGTCTTGCCAAGGCTAAGTTTCTACATCAGTAAAATGGGGTAACTTTGTGGGTTGTTGGAAGTAGGTTTTTTTTTCAATTTTCTTTTGAGAGCAGGGAAGGGAGGGAGGAAGGGAGCAAGGGAGGGAGGGAAACATCCAAGTGAGAGAGAAACATCAGTTGCCTTCTTGTAGGCACCGTGACGGGAGGAAGACTGAGTCAGCAACGTTTCCCTTTGCAGGACACTGCCCAGCCCACTGAGCCATGCAAGCCAGTGCTGGAAGGTTTAAATGAGATAATATATGTCAAGTGTCAGCACTGCAATAAGGATAGGCTAAATAGGTACTATTAGTATTAATAATTAATAATGGTTAGTCAGATGGGCACGCCCTCCAAGGAGGTCTCAGCTGACATACAAGGGTGGGTCAAGGGAAGGGATTTGGAATCAGACACAGCTGAGGTCTGGCTCTCTAAATGAGCACTACTTCGCTAAGCCACAACGGCCTTCCTATGCAAAATGGGATGCTAACACACCTCCCCCCGCAAATCGGGTAGGGGCAGTTAGTCAACTGCCAAGTGCATTGCCCTGTGACTTATGTTATGAAGATAAATATTTTCAGAAAGGCCTCTCTCTCTTTGTCTCCCAGGTCCAGATGGCCTTTCAGTCACTCCTCTCTGCTCCCCACTGGCGGGGAGGGGGGGAGTGGGAGGAGGGTAAGGTAGGGTGGGGGAGTATTTTCCAGGAAGAGAACCTTTCTCTTCTTGTTCTAATCTAGGGAATCTTCAGGAAAAGTCTCAGAGGCAAGGCCTTAACAAGGAGTCCCTGAGGTCCCGCCCAACTCCCTCTATTCCTCTCGCAGGTTCCACCGCCCTCCCTCCTTCAGGGATCCTGAGACCAGACAGCCACGTTGAAGGTCGCAGGCACTACTCATCTCGCTAGCCAGACGTGTGGGCGGCGCCCGCACATGTGGAGCCTGCCACCCACAGGGAGAGAGCGGTACTGCAGGCGCGGGCGCCAGAGGAGCCCCCATGCTGTCCAGTCACCTTTCGGTCAATATTGACTCAGTGCCTTTTCTGCGCCAGGCCGCCAGGCGGAAGAGGTCCCTGCCCTGATGGGGCTTACAGTCTAATGGGACCAATACCAGCAACAGAAGCGGTAGTAGCAGCTTCATAAACTGCTTTTCGGTAAATGCCTTTGTTCTTACAATGCAAGTAGTATATATTCATTGTAGAAATGTAAAAAGAAAATTAAAACCCAGACATTTTGTTATCATGAGAATATAACGCTTATGGTATTTTCTATGCATTTTACATAAACGAAAATAGCCCTGGCTGGTGTGGCTGAGTGGATTGAGCACCGGCCTGTGGACTGAAGAATCTCTGGTTGGATTCCCAGTCAGGGCACATGCCTGGGTTGCAGGCCAGTTCCCAGCAGGGGACACACGAGAGGCAACCATACACTGATGTTTCTCCCCCCTCCCCTTCCCTTCCCCTCTAAAGATAAATAAATAAAATCTTTAAAAAAAAGAAACTGGAAATGTACATGTCACAATATTTTGTAGCATGCTTTGTAGTGTTTAACAGCTTTATTGAGATACATTTTCCATGCTAAACACTCGCTTTGTTTTTAACTTACTGTAACAGTAGGCGATGGATAATAATATGACGTGAATTGCTGGTATTTGTCGAGTGAGGCGCTAAATGTTTTTACACACATCAACACATTCAGTCCTTCCAACAGCCTTATTAGGTAAGTGCTGTAATTTTCTCCATTGTCTGATGATGAGGTAAAGGTATCTTCAGACCAAAAACAATGCAAGCAACTCCGTTAGATATAAACATTTATAATAGGGTAATTTACCTCCAGGAATGTAGGGTTGGAGCAGACAGACGACCTAGCAATTCTGTACAAAATGTTTTTTGCTACCAGACCCCTGTTAGAATACTTTAAAAATTTTTTATTTTAGAGAGAGAAACATTAATTTGTTGTTCCATTTGTTTATGCATTCATTGATTGATTCTTGCATGTGCCCTGAGGTGGGATTGAACCCACAGTCTTGGCAGATTGGTGATGACACTCCAACCAACTGAGCTACTTGGCCAGGACATTCTTTAAAAAATAGAATAACTTAGATACTAATGATTGACAAGACAAAGGGACAAAGCATGCAGCACGAGCCAGGTGCCCTACCTCCTGGTGGTCGTGGATGGTCATAACCAATACCATCACTTGTTTGATATTTATCTCCGTTGTCATGCCAGGCCTCCGTTACTAACAAAAATATTTATGGCTACATTTTATGGAACACAGATGATCATCAACTAGAAGGCTTTCATGTGTTTGCTAAACACAGTGAGGTTGGTCACAAGTCACAGCATGAAAACTTAAAGATGGAAGAAATCTGGGAAAACAAAGATGGTGTTAGCTTTGTTTACATCTATATCTGTACACCCATTCTTCAGATGAAGAGACTGAGGCACAGAAAGGTAGGTGATTTGTCTAGCAAAAGTAGCAGAGCCAGCATTTTAATCCAGCTCTGTCTGAAAACCTGAGTTCTTAAGCATTTTTTATGACTGCTCTGTGCCAGGCTGCTTGGGAAGTTAGGGGAATCTGAAAAACAAAATTAAAAACAATAACAATGTGTGTGTGAAGGGGCATCTCCTGAAACTCACTGTAGAAATTGAAAAAAGAAAATAGAATAGTCTTCATACAAGGTAAAGTGAGCTTAAGCACCATCAGGGACCCAGAGGCACAGTGTAACCAGGAAAGGCTGCCTGTAGGAGGTGAGGACTGGGTGGAGGGTCTGTGCAGACTGAGATGGGCAACAGAGTGGGAAGGGCATTTCCAGCCAAGAGGGGCCAGCCTGAGCAAAGCCTCAGGTCTAGACAAGCATATGAGCACAAACAGGAACCAGAAAGGAAAAATAATTGAGCATCAAGTTCTATGATATTAGACAGATGGATGATGCCTAGGATCTGTCCTTCAAAAACTGACAATCAGCTAGGAGAGAGGCTGTGAGGGAACCATGGAAATAAATCATAGTTACCCTTCACTATGCACTCTTCACATGCCAGGTTCTCCGCCTATACTATACTGCTATCACCTTATGCTCACAACAGCCCTAGAAGATTGGCAGTTATGAATCCCATTCATAAATGAAGGAGTCTCAGAAAGTGTCTTGGTCCAGGTCCTCCAGGCAGGGACAACTAGGGCCGGGAGACACAACCCAGGAGGCTCAGCGACCAGGTCTGGTGCTCTAACCTGCACCACTATACTCTTCTTCCTGCTCTGAATGCCCCCATCCCACCCCAAAGAAACGGATTGTCACACCCAGGCCCCCTATGCAAGCCTATAGGTATGCCAGAGCCTGTAATCTTTCAAAATGCAAAGCTGACCATCTCTCTCCTTGCTTCAAACCAAAGACCCTGACCCTCAGACCCTGAGGATAAAATCCTCACTCAGCAAGGCTTGCGGGGCCCCTTAAGTTCTTGCTCCCTCCCTCCTCTCATACCTCCAGTTTTAAGGCACTGTTTGGGATTCTGGATATAGCACCCAAATATTTTCTCTATGGTGATGTCTTTCTGGAAAACTCATCTCCCTCCCAACCAAAACTTATCCCTGACTCACTCACACTTATATGGAGAGAGATGTCCGTGACTTTGATATCATCTCCTATAGGAAGCCTTTCCTGGCTGCCCCTCCAAAGTCCAGCCAAATGCCCCTCTGCTCTGCTGCCATAGACCCTCTACTTGCTCCACCAGCCCATACTCATTTCATGCCAGGCATTGTGCTTAGGTCCCTTGAATTATTGAAGCAGTGTCGCATAGTGGTTAAATGTACAAGCTTTGAGGCCACACTTCTGGATTTGAATACTGGCTTGATCACTTAAAGTGCTGTGAAACAGGCAAATGACATAACTTCTCCTTGTGCCTCAGTTTCCTTATCTGTAAAATGGGGATAAGAATAGCATCTATCTCATGGGAGGGTTGTAATGACCAAATTAATACATGAGAAGGGCCCAGTATATAATAAGTGCTTAATAAATGTTAGCTAACATCTATTAGCCTGTTAAATCTTTGTGATAACTTCAATTCACAGGTGAGGTCTGAGAGATGACTTGACTTGTCCATGAGTACGTAGCTAAGTAGCAGACCTGGGACTTGAACTTGATGCCAAGGTCCAGGCTGTACTGCTTCCCATTGTTAAACACATCACACTGGTTGTAATAGCTGTTTACTTGTCAGTGCCTCCCTCCAGGCTGGGTGTTCCATGAGGGTCACTGCTATCTTGTCGCCCCAGCCCAATGACACATTTGAGATTCTAATTGGATGAATTAACGATGCTGTGCAGCTCAGATAAGTTATTCAGAGGACTGAGACAGTGGTCACAACACCCTGGCTACCTCTGCAGCCTGCATGAAAAAATGTCTCAGTGCCTTCTCCTAGGATTAACCTCTTGGTGGACAAATATTCCCTGGTCCAGGAACTAGAGGCGCTCTTAGCTGGGAGGAACCACAGTAGAAGTAGCAGGTTGGATGTGCCAGATAAGCTTTCCCTTAAGCAAGCCCTGTCCTTGGCTATGTAGCCTCCCCCAGTCTTGCTCCAATACCTCCCCCATCAGCAGCTGTCTCCGTGTTAAGGTGCCCACCCACCAGCAACCTGCTTCAAGGAAATCAAGCATCAGAGAGAGCCTCAGTGGGTTCAGTGCGAACATAAATATCATCAGCTGCCAGAGAGGATGACGTCAAATCCCCGGCTGGCTGGCTGTGGCCTTGGGGCAGCTCCCTGCACAGAGAGGCCTGATGTCCTCGGAGTCACAGTGGTGGTGGTGGTTGGGGGGGGTGCAGCACAAGATAGGAACTGCCAGCTCAGTGCCCTGAGGATGCATTTGATGGTTCTGTTCATTCTCAAGGACCCCATGACTTGGAATATTTTTCTTTCTAAACCCACTGAAATCAGAAATTAAATAGTTGCTCCAAACTTGCTCCGTGTTCAGAGCATCCAATCAGCATGAACTTGACAGGGTGACCTCTTGGAGTTGGCCTTGATCTACCCAAAGCAAAGTCTGTGTGTCTGCGAGGTTAAAAGAATTAACTCGAGTCCCAGAACGCCTGGGTCTGCTGCTGGTCTAAAGCTTTGTGGCCTTAGGCAACGTCCTGCACATCTCAGAGTCTCAGGTTCCCCATATGAAAAATGGGGAGAATAACCCTGGCTGGTGTAGCTCAGTGGATTGAGCACGGGCCTGCGAACCAGAGGATCGAGGTTCGATTCCCAGTCAGGGCACATGCCTGGGTTGCTAGGCCAGTTCCCAGCAGGGGACACATGAGAGACAACCATACATTGATGTTTCTCTCCCTCTCTCCTCCCCTTCCCCTCTAAAGATAAATAAATAAAATCTTAAAAAAAGAAAAGAAAAATGGGGAGAATAGTATCCATCTCACAAGAGATAACACGTTATGATTAATGTATTTTTAGTGAGTGTCTGTCCTACGCCAAGTGCTGGGGTGACACCAGTGAACAAAACATAGTCCATGAAGGAAGGCAGGCAATAAACCAATAAATATTTAATAGGTCAATGGTGCTAAGTGCTATGAAGATAAGTAAGGCGCAGTAAGGATGAAGTGTCAGGATCGGGAGGAGTTATTTCACTCAGGATAGTCTAGGAAGGTCTTTCTGGTAATATGACTTCTGAACAGACCCCTGGTTGAAATATGGAAGTAATTCATGGAGAAATCTGGGGGGGAAACTCTTCCAGACAGAGAAATGAGCATGTGTCAACGTCCTGAGGCAGGGAAGTACCTGGAATGTTCAAGGAAAGTCAAGGAGACAGGCAGAAAGGGTGGTGTCAGAGGGGCAGCAGAGGGCAGGGTGTGCAGGGCCTGGCAGCCCACTGTCAGGACTTCGGCCTTTACTTCGAGGGAGATGGGATCCATTGGAACATTTTGAGCAGAGGAGGAAAATGAGCTGACAGGTTTTAAAGGATTCCTCTGGCTGCCATGTAGAGAATAGACTGTAGGGGGACCAAGGAGCAGGAAGACCAGTTAGGAAGTTGTTGCAATTGTCTAGGTGAGAGATAACATCTTTGATTAAATTGGTAGCAGTAGGTGGTAAGAAGTGGTCAGATTCTGGATGTCTGAAGGAAGAGCTGTCAGAATACGTAGACGGATTGTAATGTGTGGGGTGTGTGTGTGTATACATGATCGAGAGAGAGACAGAGAGAGAGATGACTCCATAGTGTTTAACTTGAGGTATGGAGTGGGCCTTTACTGAAGTGGGGAAGACAATTTGGACACAAAATAAGTGTTCAATAAATATTAGTTATTCTTCGTATTGATGATTTTAGCTTCCTAGGTTATCTACACTCGGTGACCCAAGGCTTTGCAAATGTTGAGCATACCTGGCAATAACACCAGAGGCATTATGCAGGAGCAGGTACTCTGTGCTGAGCATGATACACAGAATCTTATCCATGTCACCCTGCATGGCATAAGAAAACCCTATGAGAAAATGAGCATTTGTTGCATTTTTAACATAGTCTAGGCATTGGGCATTTTTCATTTCCTCCTGTCTCCACCATTAGCATGTAGGCTGCATGAGAGAGAACTTTATATCTTCTGTGTACCACCGCACATGCCTGGAACATACTGGGAACATTGGTTAATATTTATCAAATGAAACTTCATTATTATAGATGGAGGGTGAATAACTTCCTAAGGTAGAGCAGAGTTTTAATAAATATTTGTTGGATAATAAATATTTGTTGGATATAAAGGAGTGTCACATTCCCATTTCAGAGAAGAGGGAACAGCAGGTGGCAGAGGAGAGATTTGACTCAGGATTTCCTGATGCCTGGGCTTGGACCCTTTCCATGGCCACAGTGTGGGGCCTCACCTCATATACCTTCTGGCTGCATTTGAGTAACATGCAAAAACCCAGGCTACTCAGAGAAAGATCTAATGCTCAATCAGATTGTGAAGCTCTAGTAACATGATCCTAAATTTTCGTCTTCATAAAAATGCATGGCCTTAAAGTATTCACTTAATCTAACTTACCCAAGGTCACACAGGCTGTAAGGGAAGAAAACAAGATGTGAACACAGTCTTCCCACACCGGTGTCCCTGTTTGTTTCCCTAATCAGTGTTTCTTGACCTGGGGCACAAGGACTCTTTAGGAGATCTCCAGATGTACTTTACGGTACCTTCTTCCCCCCAACATTATCTGCTAAATATGTGTGCTTAGGAGCAGGTGCATTTTGGGGGGAAAGAGTTTATAGCTTTCATTATATTATTATTTTTAAAGATCTTAGAGAGTAGGGAAGGAAGGGAGAAAGAGAGGGAGAGAAACATCCATTGGTTGCCTCTCTCACCCCAGGGGACCTGGCCTGCAACCCAGACAATTCCTTGACTAGGAATTGAACCAGTGACCTTCGGGTTCACAGGCCAGTGCTCAGTCCACTGAGCCACACCACCCAGGTCCTTTCATTATATTTTTAAAGTTGCCTATGATTTTAAAAAAATTTACTTTTATCTGCACTCACTGGTGTGGCTCAGTGGATTGAGTGCAGGCCTGTGAACCAAAGGGTCGCGGGTTGTATTCTCAGCCAGGGCACATGCCTGGGTTGTGGACCAGATCCCCAGTAGGGGGCATGTGAGAGGCAGCCACACACTGATGTTTCTCTCCCTCTTTCTCCCTCTCTTCCTCTCTCTTTAAAAATAAATAAATTAATTAAAAAATTACTTTTATCATTTGTATCTATTTTTTAAACTTTTATTTTTAGAACTTTTTAGATGAATAGGAGAAAAAGGAAGAAATGGGGGGCAGACGCCAATTTTTGTTTCCCGTTGCTGTTTTTTCATTCATTCACTCAGCAGATTTCTGTTGAGCACCTGCTATGTTCCAGGCACCATCCCAGAGTCTGGGAATGCTCCAGTGGGGCAAACTCTTGGCATCAGAGTTTATATGTATGCTATCAAGGGAGACAGACAAAATAATAAGGCTTTTAACAATTATGTCAGGCGCCATGAAAAAAACGCAGGGTCAGAGGACGAGGAGGAGGAGAACTGGCGTTTTAAATAAGTGTTTTGTGCGGTCCACGGACTCCCACAAAGGGAGCAATCACGGATGCCACAGTGCTATCTGTAACCTTTCTTTTGCACTTAGCTTCAACAAGGTGGGAGGTAAGGAGGGAGTAGTGCACACGGGAGGTGCAGGGCGCATGCTCTCTTCAGCTCCCGGGCTCCGAGTTTTTTTGACAGGCCTCGGTCTGCGGGGGAGGAGAGTGCGCAGGCTTCTCCAGTTAAAAGGCACCGCCCAATAGAAACTTCCTTTGAGGTTGGAGTCCCGCCTCCACAGCTCCTCCTTTTGCTTCCGCTTCCGGCGTTGAGGAGGTCTCGGTTGAAAATGGCGGTGGCAGCTGGGTCTCGGGTTTCTGAGCTGCTAGGTCGTTTCCGGCCACAGCTAGCACGGTCTATGTCAAGTGGTGCCCACGGCGAAGAGGGCTCAGGTACTGGGGCTGCGGTCGGTGGGGCGGGTCTCAGTCCAACTGCGGCGAGACGGCGCGGGGCTGTGACCTTGGCTTGAGGCTTAGGGGGAGGGGAATGAAATCCGGGCGGACCCCCACTGCAGGCCCGAGCCGTCTTGCCCCTCCGCAGCTCGCATGTGGAGGGCCCTTACCTTCCTCGTTGCGCTCCCCGGGGTGGGAGTGAGCATGCTGAACGTCTTTTTGAAGTCGCATCACGGAGAGCACGAGAGACCCGAGTTCGTCGCCTACCCCCATCTCCGCATCAGGTCCAAGGTACGCCCTTGCATTCTCTTGGAGTGTCCGTTCTCCGTTCATTCCAAATGCCCTCGCCCAGGTTCTTAATTCTCTAAAAGCGAGGATTCCGGGCGTGTACAATTTTTCATTTAATAATACCAATTTTTATTTTCTCCGGTTTTATGGGACGGAACTTGAGACCGGGGCGGGGCGGGGAATGTCTGTCACTTGGCAGTTTCTTCTTTCAAGTCATACGATAAGTGCCCTTGAATTTTCCTTTTCCGATTCATACCACTTTCTGCCTTCTGATACTGTTCTAAAACAGCTGGCGGATGTTTAAAACTTGGAGGTTTGGGAAACTGTCTTAGAGTGGCAAAGTCGAATGCGGTTCACTTTCCTAGGACCTGGACACCTGGCAGGTACTAGCTGCAGTGAAGAGACTGACACCTTCAGTTCTCCTTTAGGCTATATATCTTCTCAACTATTTTATCCTTTACCTGTTGATGTAGTTATAACATCATTGGTTTTCCGTTGTTTGCTGTATTCTTAACAAGAGCCTCTTCTGTTTCTTGAATGACTATTACACCATTTAGTCCGGGTAGTACTGGCCTCATAGAAACTTAGGCTAGATTCTTAGATTCAGAAAGAATTGGACTCTTTGAGCCCCACTCCCACCCTTGTACAGTAGCATTAGAAGCCATAAAGCAAAGTTTCTCAGCCTCAGAACTATTGACATTTGGAGCTGGATAATTTTTGCAGGGACAGTCTATTCTATTCTGTCAGTTGTAGCATGTCTAGCATCCTTGACCGCTACACACTAGATGCCAGTAGTACCTCACCCTGCCCCAGATGTCTCCAGATATTGCCCAGAGTCCCTGGAGGGGCAAAGTCATCCTGGGTTGGAAACCACTGCCCAAGAGTAATGCTTTTCAAAGGTACCATGTGAGTATCTTCTTCCCAGTACCAAACCTCTGCCATTCTGATACAGGCAATTTGAGGATTACACTTTCTGATAATACCAGTTACCAGGGAGAGGCTTATGAAAACAAACTTGAGTTTGCTTTTCCTCTTATCTACTTCAAGGGTTCTCTTGGAAGTTATAAGAGCTTCCTTAAATTATGGTAAGGCTGAAGTATGCCAGTTAAAAAGACTGATTTCCACTTCATTTTATGTATTATCTGTCACCCTATCTGTTTTAAGCAGTTCATGGTGGTGCTCTCTCTGAAATATTTTTTGGAATGGCCTAACTGACATCTTCACTCCACAGCCGTTTCCCTGGGGAGATGGTAACCATACTCTGTTCCATAACCCTCACGTGAATCCACTTCCAACTGGCTATGAAGATGAATAAAGAGAACCTGGACCACTGCCCAGTGGGGACCACAGCACTGGTTTGGACCATTACTCTGCACACGGACCAGAAAAATGTGTATGGGACCTTAAGCTGACTTCTTTCCTAACATGAAAGGATGACTAAAGTATACTAATTTTCCATCTCTTTGCTAATAGTAGGAGGTGGCTTAAATAAATAACTTAGTCATGAACTCAGAGTTGCATTCGTTGGTGGTGTTTTTCCCTTAGAAATGAGCATAAATGTTATTTCTGTTTCTGCAGCAAAGATCTGTGACTGCTGTTTAGCTTTCAAGTCCAATTCAGGCTTCTGAATAACAGCGCCTCTCCTTGGTCTCTTGTGCCTCGAGTAGGTAAAGCAAAGGGAGTGGAGCTAATCGTCAAGATTGGGTCTTGACAGACACTGCATGGCCAGTAGTTGTTTTATTTTTAATATTTTATTTATTTATTTTTAGAGAGGGGAAGGGAGGGAGAAGGAGAGGGAGAGAACCATCAATGTATGGTTGCCCCTCACACACCTACCAGGGACCTGGCCTGCAACCCAGGCATGTGCCCTGACTGGGAATCGAATCAGCAAACCTTTGGTGTTCAGGCCAGCATCCAGTCCACTTAGCTGCACCAGCCAGGGTGTGTGGCTAGAAGTTTCATCTATAAGAAGTATTTGGGATTCTCGAGAGGAAGTGCTTCCTCTGTGTCTCAGGTTTCTCCTATCCCATTCCATCAGCATTTGCTGCAGAATACTCCCTGTAATCAGATCATTTTCTCCCCTTGGAGGTTGGCAGGGTTGAAAACCTTTAGAGAAATAAAGGTATTATCTTTGAAGTAGCTGGGATAGTTGGAGGATGAAGTCAAAATAGCATGAGGAACAATAAACCAAAATTATTCTCTCAGTAACAATTACAATAAAAGAACTTGGTTGGCTTGGAGCTGATTTTATTCTCAAGGCTTGACCAGACGGTTATGTGGTAAGATTCAAGAAGCTACAAGGATTTGGTGTTAGCGCATACAGAAAACTAGTATTGCGCAAAAGTGAAACACAGAAACACGATGTAAAAACCATTTACAGTCAAGAAAAAAGAAAGTCTGTTGTCTCTGCCATTTCGTGATCTAACCACAGCCTATGCTTCCCCGTGGAGCTGTTGTGCTGTGGCCCGACTGAGTTCAGGACAGACGTACTCATCTTCAGGCAGCTTGCTGTCTGGCCTCTCAGCTGGGTTCCAAATAGTCTTGTATAATCCTTGTAAAATGGACCTTAAACAGTCAAAATATAAATGTAGAATGTTTTGAAATGACATTAGGAACCGGTTACATTAAACTTGGAGTAGTAATTGGTAAAGAATAACAGAATTGAGGCTTTCTTTAAATCAAGTTTTATACTATTGAACCAAATTAATGAAGATAAACAGTTGTGGGAACTACATGACATCCTAAAGGACATTAAGTGCACACCTGATCCTAACTTTTTGTGCCATTACATAAACATTTTAAGATATCTGTGTAGCCTACTGTAGAAATAAACTTTACAAGTCAGTGAAGTTTCTAATTGTTATGTCATACAACCTAGCTTAGATAAATCATAACTTTTTCTTCACCTTTACATTATAAAACAAAACTCCCCCACTGTATCTGTAGGATATGTGGGGTGATACCTGTTCCATAAAGTGTACCGAGTTCCACAGGGCCAGTAATGCCAGAAACTAAATGTTACAGTTTATTCCATCATGATTACAGATATTAGAGGGCAGGGTGGGTAACAAGGCAAATAAAGCAAACTCCTTCCTCTTTGACCAGATACAGCATTTTGATGATACACAGGTTGACTTAATTAATTCATTGACTTAGGTTGAAAAGCTGGCAACAGCAAATCTTTGCAACGTAGGATTTTCCTCCAGCGATCTTAATGACTGAACTACACTGTGAGCTCTGAATGGTGCTCACTCTAACACTCTTGAAGCTTTCATGCCTTGATCTTGACACCTCTTGTTAAGGCAGGGACTGTTAAAGGCCTCCTGGCTAATCCAGTCCACCGGCAATCTTAACAGTTAACTTACTGTGTAAAAATAAAACTGCTCCCAAGCATTGACTGAAACTGCTGTCCTGGGACCCCCTTTCAGAGAATTAGCTCCCGGAGAGGGAAGAAGCCCTAACCAACTGTTTCCGTGAACGGTGACCCCCCCCCACCCCATACAGTATACCTACTGTCCTTCGAAGCATAACTCAGAAGGTCAGGCGACCATGATCATCCCGACAAGTTTATCAATATTTACATACAAGTATATTTAAAGCTGATCCCAGATGAAGTATTGTAACCATAACCCCCAGAAGTCACTCAGTTTTGGCTCAGTGAGTTCCTGCACGATGCCAGTGAAAGTGAGAAATCGTCCCAAAGTGAAAAGTGATGGTTCGTCATTTTTACAAGTGAGAGGGAAACAACCCCCTCACACATACAAACACCAAACTCCTCATTAAATTGATGGCTCTCTTCACAGTCTTAACACCATCCAGAGTGCTCAATTTCCTGATTTGAGCAGTCCATTTTCAAGGTGACTGTCAAGGTCAAGAAGAGCTTTCAGGCTTTTCTCTACCATGGCCCATGAACTCCAGTCCTTCAATGGGGATCTCTTTCTCCTTTATTGCTTTCTGATGGGAGCAGAAAAACATTATAAAGGTCAATAGGAAACTTACTGGCTTTGAGCAAGCTTCACTTCCTGTATGCAGACAGAATAAAGGCAGTAACGAGTGAGGAAGCACAGAAGGGAAAACAGACCGATGAAGGGATAACAACAAAAAATGTGACCATAATGGCTAACAGGTCAGAGAGAGGCTACCACCCAGCCCGGCTCCCAAACAATAGTGGAAAAGTGCACCACCGCAAAAATCAGGGCAACTTGATTCTAGCGAATTTGGCCTAATCACTTCCGATTTCTGGGCGTGAGTGTTCCATTTTTCAAATACAAACTATGCCTCCTCTGCAAGTTTAAGATGAACACCAAGTGAACCAAAGAATGCCCCTGTGCTCCGTAAAAAGTAAAGCGCTACAAAACTTTTAACTTTGTCATCGGGAGAGATACCGGCAGCCTTCGTGGTTTCGGCAGGAGAAGAACTCCTGTCCCCTGCCACTGGCCTCATTGACAAGACTTTTCTCCACCCTCCCGGTCCCAACCCCCGCAAGATACGAGGCGTGAGGCCGGTGACAAGGCGGAGAACGCGAGGTCGGGGGTAGGGACGAAGGCCGTGGCTCACCTGAACACACTGCTGGTAGCGCTTGAAGAGCTCTGTGCACGGGTCCCCGGAGGTGTCCCCCTTGAGGAACTTCTCGGCAAACCACCGGTTAAAGCACTGATCATACTCGCGCTTCATGTCAGTACATCCCTCCCCTACGCTGTTCATGGCGGCGACAGTGGCGGCGCACTGATGTCATCATTCTTAGGCAAGTCGCTCGGCTCACGTAAGCACGGTACGGAGGCCGAGTAGAGGAGAAATGTCTGCGCGGGCTGCGCGGCTGGTCCTTCGAGTCTGGGTGGGTGGGCCCCGGAGCTTCACTTCCAAGGCAGAGGCTCAGGTAAAGGCTGGGAGGTGGGGGTGTATGCGCACGTAGTGAAGCGGCTCTGGAGGCGCAGCGTGCCGCACCTGTGACCCACACCCTGCTTCTCCCGCCCCCCCTCCCCAGGGAAGTGGGCGAATCACCGCGGATGTGATCACACACCTGGAGCGTCTAGCGCTTGTGGACTTCGGCAGCCAAGAGGCTGTGGCACGGCTGGAGACAGCCATCGCCTTTGCCGACCGGCTTCGCGCGGTGGACACGGACGGGGTGGAGCCCATGGAGTCAGTACTGGAGGACAGGTAAACTCGCGGCTGCGGCCCGGGAGCCTTGCCCGAGGCGCCTCTGCAGCCATTGAAGGTGGCGATTAGTGTTTCATTTCACAGAGGGAGAAAGAGCTTTAGGCGAGATGCAGGAACTTGCCCACGATCACTCCACGAGTAAGTGGTTTCACTCTTCTCCTTGTGTCTTATCGCTCTCGTTTAAATTCTTCAAGGCCTCCCAGTGTAACTAGGAACAAAATCCGAACTGTTTGTCATCCTCGAAGCTTTACTTCAGACTCGCTGCCTTCCACTCGGACATACTGCTTTTATCAGTTCAGCCACGTTGGCTTCATTGCTGTCTTCCCAACACGCCAGATTAGTTCCTTCTCTAGGATGTTTGCACGTGCTATTCCTTTTTTTTTCGGACGCTCTCTCTCTTTGGCAGGTCCTAGTTTATCTCCTCTGAAGCGCCTTTCCTGACCACTCCAAATTCCCGATTGCCTTCCTTAGCCTGTTGGGTTTTCTTGCTTTTTTTTTTGCTTATTTGTTGTCTCTTATTAGAATGAGCTCATGTCTGATTTGCTTATTGTTGGATTCCCATCTCAAATTTTTATTTTTCAAATTACATATTTTCTGATCTAGTGGTTCCCTATGGAAATATCTGTGAAAGTGCATCAAAATGTGTGCACAAAGTGTCCAGAGTATGCAGATCTGTTCGTAGTAAAAAAAACTCCAGAAATAATCTTTAAGTGTCCTCCGTGGCTAAATACATCATCATATAATGCAGTGGACTATTCAGCAGCTGTTAAAAATAAACAAATAACTACATATGCTGATAGGAAAGGTCATTAAGATATATTTCATAAAAAAGGCAAAGTTCAGAACATTGTGTACAGTATTATCAATGCTTTATGTGTTACCTATTTTACATATTCTGGTGTATGCATTAAATTTTTTTATTCCTTGAAAAGGCATGCAAGAAACCTACCAACGGTTAGTTTCAAAGAAAATGGGAATGCAGAAGGAAGTTTTAACTTTTCATTTTATACCAAGGGCAAAACACATATGCCTCAGGGTATAAAGGAATAACACAAGTAGTATAGTGTAGTGTAAGGCAGTAAGGAGGGGCGTGGTCTTTGACAGACTAACTGGCTTGACTCCTAAAAGGGCACAGCCTTTACCCACTCTACCAATTAATTGTTGCCTAATCTTAATCTTTTTTCTTAAGAAAATGTTCTTCTCTGAAAAGCAGATTTGTTTGCTGTTTGGCACTGCAACTTTTTAGTTAGGATGGATATGTAGTCATAAAAATAGGGGTAATCTACAACTTTGTCCTAGACTTTGCCTGATGGAATTTAAAAAAAAATAAACTAGTTCAGGTAGGAACAAGATTAATGCCATTAATCAGCGCCAATTTGGACAGCAGACCCACCTGTAACCATAACCTCTGCCTGAACTGCTTGCTGGCTTCCTGTTCTGAACTCGTCTTTGATTCCTTCAAAGCTTTTATTTTGTACTTTGATGCTCAGGTCTATAGAGTTTAACTAATTTGCCCAAAGTTACACAGCGTTTCAAAACAGGAATCTGATGTCATTCTTCTACCCAAACCCTTCTCAGGTGGGTTTAGCTTCAAGATGAAAGCTTCACCACAGCAGGCAGGGCATCATTTAACCGAGGCCCTGCCCACCTCTCCTCTGAGACAATGCTGTCACTTTCAATTTCTCTAGCTCCGCATTCTTCTTCAAGGTCCTTGTCTTTACCCACCGACCCCACTCCTCCTTGTTGCCTCATTTCTCTCTAAAGATTTCAACTGCTGCCTCCTCGGGACCTATAGCTCTCATGATTTTCAGTAATGCTGGAATTTACATGTATTTCATATATTTGAGAGATTCTGGATTCTCTGCTTGCTACTCCCGTTCATCCACCTTCCAGGCAGCATGTTTGCTGTTGCTCATCATGTTCTCAGTATCTAGCACTGAGCAGACACTCAGTAAATGTCTGTTGACTATTCTTACTAACATCTTTGGAAAAGTAGGGAATAGAAACACAAAAGACAGAATTTCTCAAGTTACCTAGAGGGTAAAGAAATGCAACTATTACAGGAGAGTTTGTGGAGATGATGAAGGGGATATGGGTCTGATAGCTGGAATAGTGACTTGGTATTCAGTGATACACAGTCTTGCCATAAATTTGGAAACCAGTTTAACTTATGATTCCATTTCAGAGGTGTGACATTGGAAGGACTTTCATGTTTTGAGCATGTTACCTATCATTTGGTTTGAACTGAAAAGCATTAGCATGTTTACGTGCCAGGCAGTAATATTTATATGCATTAACTCAGTTATCACAACCCTGGAAGGCAAAAACTAGTATCTCTTATAGATGAAGAAACCGAGGGTCACAAAGATTATGTAACATGTCCCAAAGTTTCACAAGGAGTCAGAGTTCAAAGTTTGGCACTCAGAGCCTTACTGCTTTACTTAAACCATCTAAAATCCACCCCTGAAAACTTGATCATCCTCATCTCAAATCCAGAGACTGACTTGGATGTCGTCTCTGATTGCAGCCAAATACTTCAATGCTTAGGAGGTCCCTCAGAGCCTTATTTGAATCAAAAACTCTTAGTCAAAATGATTAGCATCAAACTAGAAAAAAAATAGGAGGGAGAGAAAAGGCTTGTAGGTGATGGAGGTAAGGTGGTGTCCAGAGTAAAGATTCCTGGCAGCCTGAATCCAGGGAAGGGCAGGAACTCCAACAGCAGGGCTGTCCTACTGTCAGCCCAAGGGGCGGTATAGCCACCTTTCCTTCCTCCATGCTGCTGTACTGCTTTACATTAAATGAAGTGCTACTTACTATATTTGCATTTCCCACAGTTACTGGTTTAAATATCTATGAGCTTTGGAGGGCAGGGATTTCTAGTTCACAGTTGAAGCCTTTCTCAATCAGGATTTCTCATCTGAACCAGAACACAGCAAGATCCAAGTGATTCTCTTCAATTCTCCCAAGGATAGTTCCTAAGTAATATTAGCCCAGATACATAGTTGATTGTAAAAATGGCTGTCCTACAGTACCTGGACCAAATTCTCTTGTTGAACTTGGACTGAGAAAAAGGTAAGGTAGGCACTTAGTCAGTCAGTGATTTACAGACACCTAAAGAATTTATCAATTCCTGTTCAGTGTTTTAGGCATGACTCTGGGGTCAAGAAAAGTTAAGTGACTTGCCAAGTGAAGGGTCTGCATGGTGTGCCACTCTCAGAGACCCTGGGTTCAGTAGCCTATGATGAAGAAAACAGGGCAGTGTGGGTTTATTCTAGATACAACTTCATCATAAATAGTAATTAGGTGGAAATGTGTGACATTTCAAGGAGTGAATTTTTTCTGGAAATATCACATAGGAAACCTGGAAACCAAATGAGTAAATAAATCAGTTGTTATTTATTGTATCAACTCTTGGCAAGCAATAGCTTTTAACCTGTTGGTGGTAGAGGTCTTCATTAAAATCTCCCAGGGGCCAAGAAAAGTTAGCGCCCTTCCAGTCTGTAGGGCCTAGGCAGGTCAAGCATGATTATGGCAAGTTAAGTACCAGTTCCACTCTGAATTAGTGGGGACTGAGGTGTACTTGGGCTGTACTCACTCTAAAAAGGAGCAGTGCTATTCAGCATCCACCTCTAGTACTGACATTACCGTATCTTTTTAAAACATCATTTAATCTTCCCAGCAACTCTATGAAGTATTCTACAAATAAGCTGATGCATGGAGAGGAAAAGTAATTTACACATGGCCCTGGCTGGGTGGCTTACTTGGTTAGTGTTGTCCTGACATACCAAGGTTGTGGGTTCGATTCCCCAGTCAGGGCACATACAAGAATCAACTGATGAATGCATCAGTAAGTGGAAAAACAAATCAGTGTTTCTGTTTCTCTCTCTCTCCCTCCTCCTCTAAAATCAATTTTAAAAATCTTTAAGAAGTAATTTGCACATATGCCACGTGAAGGTGGCTGTGGCAGAAACACTCACTGCTGTTGTTTGAATTCAGCTGTGATTTAGGAGCCCACACTCTTAACCAATTTTTACTGCGCAACAGAAATATAAACTCCAGAAAGTTCAGTGGTCACCTTTATGGATATTTATTTTTGTTTTCCAAGTTTTCTTAAATAAACACATAATCCTTGTATGAGTAACAAAAAAACACTAGTGCAACCTTCACTTTTTTGGCAAACAACTTCAGGTCTGGAAAAAGCACAGTTAAGACAGTGCCAGATCCTGGAATGAACTCCAGCTGTCCACTCTTCATACTACGAGTAAATGTTTACTGTGTTTAGCCTTAGGCTCAGTGCCACCAAGGGAAAACAAAAAACAAAAAACGCCTAATCCTTTCTTACAACTTAGCCCTCTAGGCAGCCTCTGCCCAGATGTGCATGTCACACCCTTGCCCCTTTGTCCCATTAGGTTTAGCCCTAGGTCTATGGCCTGGCTCAAAACAGAAATCGCTTGGCTGCTCCCCTCTCAGCGATTGAGCAGATTGCTGGTTTTTCAGCCCAAATATCTGGAAGCAGGCTCAGACCTCCTGTCATGCACTCCTAAACCTTGAAACATTAGTGAGGCCTCATAAATATGTTCATTTTCTGTTTGGCTTCACTAGTTTGCCATCTGGATACTTTAATGAAGCCATTAGGTCAGAAAAGTGGGAGATTCCTGAACTGTTTGTGGTACATCTTGCAAGGGAGGCACTTTATCTCTTCCATAGGTGGCTGCAGTGAAAAAAGCCCTTGTCTTAGAGTACCAGAACTCAGCACAGATCCCAGGTTTATCTCTGAGCTAGTATCCTTAGGTCACTTAGAGCCTCTCCTGACAAGTTACCTGCCAGTAAGTCCATTTCCCATCCTCCCAATCCAGCCAATTTTTGCCCATCCTTTAGCAGTGACATCACTTATTCTGGGTACTTTGCTTTTTACCCAGGCTGTCAGGTGTCCTACTTACTCCCTTGGCAAACTGTGCTTACCTGTTAGATTTAACACACTGTATTTAAGTTGCCTTTGATAACCTATCTCCACTAAAAGCAATTTACCCTTAGTAATTATCAAAAAATATTTAAACATTATCAATTCCGAGGAATAACAGCCACTTACCGCACAGGTTGTTGGGAGAATCTACAGTATAGACTATAATTTAATGCAGTGTTGACCACAGATCCTCCGCCTTTGAGCAGTGACCAGCACTCAAGAATATGCTGCTCCCTGATCCTCCTACTCCTGACCCTCTCCACCCATGCCTTAGAAGTCCTGTCCTCCAACAAGGTAACCTTAAGCTTCTGGTTTTGTAGATGTCTTTACTTGAGATCCGACAACGTGGTAGAAGGTAACTGTGCTGAAGAACTACTACAAAACTCCCGTCGAGTTGTGGAGGATTATTTTGTGGCCCCCCCAGGTACGTGTTTCCTAAAGTGGTTTAACAAAATTGTTCCACAGTAAACTAAACATAGGGGGAACTGTGAGGCCCAAATCTGCTATGTGAAAGCACTCTGAAAAGTATAAACTGGAATTAGATTAAGGTGGTCAAAAGGTACAAACTCCCAGTTATAAGTAAGTCTTGGGGATGTAATGTACATGATGACTATAGTTAACAATGCTATATTGTATATTTGAAAGTTGCTGAGAGATCTTAAAAGTTCTCACAAGAAAAAAAAATGTTATGTGAGATGGTAAGTATTAAATAATCTCATTTGGTAAATGGAAATATATATATGTATCAGATCATTGTGTTGTACATCTTATATTTATACAATGTTGTATGTCAATTACATTTCAGTAAATCTGAAAATAATAAAAACATGTATTAACAATTAAAAAAATATAAAGTGCATATTGGTGCGGCATTAATGGAGTCATGCATGCTCTTCTCTAGGGGCCAGTTGGTAACAAGAAGGAGCAAACAGAACTGGGCCAGGGAGGAGTGTGTACAGTAGCAAATCTGAGTTCAACCTGTTCCTAAAGGGGCAGCTGGCATTCACTGCTTCTCATTCAGTGCCAGGCAAGGATGGGAGTCCATTTCCCCAGAGAACATGGACATCTGGCATTTTGTGTAGGACTTCCCAAATTTTAGGTACTGGCAACCAATTCACAATTAAAAAAAAAAAAAAAAAAAAGACCATGCAAATAAAACATACCTGCAAGCCAGATGCATCCTGTGAGCCATCAGTGTGCAGCTTTAAATCTCACTACAACTATTTTAAATGGAAGCTTTAAAACAACTCTAGGCCAAAAATGAAATCCAGAACCTTGGGTGGGTTAAATTATTTTTGTCTCTTCTATAGATAAGTGGGTCTTTGGAGCTTCTGCACACCTCTAGATATTTGGGGATGGGACTAACCTAAGCACTCAGGTAGAGAGGGCTTTCCAAATGCCAACTTCAAGTTCAGGAGATCCACTCAGAGGAGGACTTTTCTGAGCAGCCTCCAGAAACAAACATCAGCCCTCCAGCTCAGAAGTAACTTCTTTGGTCAAGGTCAACCAGTCAAAGGAAAGCTCTGGTTGAAGCAAGGATGGGAAGGAAAACTAAAAAAATTTGTTAACTCTACTCTTAACCATGCCTCTGACTCACTAGGCCACCTCAGTTAACTGTGGAAATAAGATCTCTAAATCCATCTCCGAGCCAGATGGTTGTCACTGGTTCAACAGACACATCCATTGATCACATGCAGTTTCTAAATGGAACCTTCTGTCAGGCTTTGCTTCTTAGGACAAAGTGAGTTCACAGTCACAGTCTTCCTTTCACTCCTGTATGCATACAGATGGCTAATTAACCTGTCTCTGCTCCTTACTGAAAAGTGCATTAATTAGGTTTCACTTTGATTCTTTCAGATATTCATGGCAAGAAAAATAGATAGTAGCTACACTTATTTCCTTTGCTTATTTTCCATGACAAACCAAGTGATACATTAGCTCAGTAGAGCCAGTTGGGCAGCAGGCTCAGCTATAACATTCTTTTGCATTATTGTTTTCAAACAGGTAATATCCCTTTGCCAAAGCTGGATGAACAAGAGCCCTTCTCACAGAGCTGAGTAGCTATTCCAGGAAGGGGTATCCTGTGAACACATGGAAGCATGACAGTATTTTGTTATTATGAACACTAAAGTTCCCACTTCCTTCAGTAACCTGAAAAAAATTGATGGTTAAGTATTTTTGGTAACTAACTCTTCTGAAGACAGAACTGGGAAAGATTTAGCCAAAACAAGGCAATGAGTTCCTGACACTAAAGGAAGTAAAAGGTATTGTCAGTTTCCAAGGAAATGTTCAGTTTGGAAGACATCATCCCCTGTTCTGTCCTCCCACAAAGACTGTCTACCCAACTGCACTCGAGTGAATTTTTCTGTTAACCTGAGCAGTATTTTATCTTTACTGAACATACCCGAATTTGTTCCTGGGTACCCACTTTGTTCCGAACAGAGGGCTAACTTTTTGTTAAGGTCTAAAGAGTGATCAAAGAATATAGCTTTGGAACTCTTGGACCTAGAACCATCCACCATATCACAAAATGATTACATGCAAAAGGGATTATTAGCCACACCAAGTTTCTCTTTCTAAAAACATAAAAGTGGTCCTGGAATAGCTAACAATTTTTATTGTATATTAAAAATGTGCTGAGGGTAGTCCTGGTTGGTGTGGCTCAATGGACTGAGTGCTGGCCTTCAAACCAAGGGGCCGTTGGTTCGATTCCCAGTCAGGGCACATGCCTGGATTGCGGGCCAGATCCCTACTGTGGGGTGCATGAGAGGCAGCCATACATTGATGTTTCTCTCCCTTTCTCTTTCCTCTTAAAATAAATAAATAAAAATTTTAAAAAAAATTTGCTGAGGGTAGATCTTAAATGTTCTTACCACATATGGAATAGATATGTTTATGGCCTTGGTGGTGGTGGTTTCATGGGTGTATTCTTAACCCCAAGCCCATTAAGTTGTATAAATTAAATAGTTTACATGTCAGTCATGCGCCAATAAAGCGTTTTTTGTTTTTTAATATAGCCCCAAGCCTGGGACTAAGTAGATCCCTACCCCCACGATCACTGGATTGAGCAGAATCCAAGATGGTATGGGGTGGGAGGGAGGTGGTTTTTCAAGTGTTTGTTGTTTCGTTTTTATGCTCACATGGCTCAAAGAGAATGAAATGGTGGTTGCGGGGCAGAAGGACAGTTCTGGGACTGTGTAAAAAGGTGCTGGGAGTAAGTACTAATTGGTAGTTCAAAATAGGGGATGTAGAGTACAGCATAGGGAATCTAGTCAATAATGTTGTCATAACTGTGTATGGTGCCAAGTGCATACTGGAAATTTTGGAGGGAACACTTTGTAAAGTTTATGATTATTTAACCACTATGCTTTACATCCAAAACCAATACAAAATAATATTGAAAGTAAATTGTAATTGAAAAAGAAAACCCATGAGGCAAGGATAAATGAGAGAGATTTAGAAAAATGATAGAACCAGAACTCAGAAATCTTTTCTTTTCTAACCAAATTGCCAAAGCTGACTCCCAATGATCTTTATGCTGCTGCCCACTTATAAAAGTCTATTTTTATTCTTCCCATTCCTTGCCCTATCAGCAATGCTCACTTTTTTCTCTCTTTTTTAAAGCAGCTTAATTTACAAGCTTGGTCTTGAACTGTTAGAGAACCCTGAACCTGCCCTTGGGATGGAAGTTCTCAAACCACCATAAGAGCAACTAACTTTATCCACAAATAAAGTTATCCACTCCTGCTCTTTACCAACTGGGTGTAAGTTGTAACTACAACTTAGTGATGTATATTTTTTTATTCAGTGTGCCTGTTTGGTGAAATCTATGAACTTTAATCAAGGACAACCACACATGTCAATTACTAAACATTTAAAATATATTTCTAAACAGAATGGGCCCACTCAGTCACAGTAACTGCTGATCTCAGAGCAGAGCAACCCACAAAGACAGCACTGATTTTCCCCCCATAATCAGAGGTGAAAAATATACAAGTTGTTTCTGAAACAAAACCACAATTTCTGCAGTTGAAAATGTTTCACTGCTAATATGGCCCTGGTAGAAATTATGTAGTTTTATTTCCTTAAAAAAAAAATTAAAAAAATTTCCTAAGACACTAAATCATCAATCTGGAATGTAAATTCTGAGCACAAAGCAGCTCAGTTTGCCTAAAAAATAAAGAAAAAGTTCCCATCACCTGTTTCAGTAGGGCCTGAAAGGAGAGAAGTAGTGTGGGGAACCCCTGCTTTGGTATGGAGAGTCACGGCCTCTTGACCCAGACCGAGACCGTGAATAGCCATAGCTGGTGCTTCTCTCTGGATAAACTCGGATGTAGGAAGTTTCACCCTGAAATTTGAATACAAAGAAAAGGGGAAAATAAGACCCAGAAGAATAAAGCACACCAACACCTAGCATAGCTGTTTAACAGTTACAGTTAAGGACCGAGCACTAACTATTTGCCTGGCACGACGTTATCTCGTCAAGCCCTCACAATTCTAAGAGGTAGGTACTCTTTAATAGCCCATTTCAAGAATGCTATCAGCTCTCAATGGTGTGGCTCAGTTGGGCACCGTTCCACAAAGTGAAAGGTCGCCAGTTTGATTCTGTCAGGGCACGTGCCTAGGCTGTGGGTTTGACTTCTAGTCAGGGCATGTGTGAGAGGCAACCGACTGATGTTTTACCATATCTGAATTACTGCCACTAACCCTGAGAACCTAAGAACTGAAAAGCACCACATATATATACACATACACACACACAAGGTGTGGCAATAGTAGGTTTACAGTTGTTCGTATGGAAAATACAGTAATAAAAATACAAGAATACATCTGTGTTTTACATATTCACAACTCTAAACCTACTTTTGCCCCCCCCATACAGTTCAATCCCCCACCGCCTCATATGCATCTTTCGATGGGCACCTATGGAAGGAGTTAACCTGTATTCAGCATCTCCTCGGTGTCAGAACCTGGGGGTGCTGCTCTAGTTATTTCCATGCTTTTTTCCCCTGGCAAGTCTTATAAGACAGTGCTATTATTGTGACTATCTTGCATACAAAGGAACCAGGGTTGAGAGTAGCTCAACTAAGCAGCAGGAATCATGTTTAGGCTGGCATTTTTCCAGGCCCTTTGCCTTCAGCCAGCATTCTCAGATCTAAAGATGCTAAAATGAAGTAAGCCAGATGCTTTCCCACCACATGAAGTTAGTAACTGGATTTACCCTGAGGCTCTGTGTTGCAGTGTATCTGACCAAGTGCTATTTTGTTTCTGCTCCAAATTCAAGTGTCAGGGGTTAGTGTAGGCCAAAGGCCTTGTTAACCCATACAGCCTCCAAGCCATAAAATTAGGGAGTATGTGAATCCTTAGAAAAAAAAATAGGCCTAGATATTCACATCCCCAGACAACCCTAAACCCCAGAGCAAGTCAGGACAGGACAACCAGAAAGAAACAATGTCCAATTGGTGGTCTAGTATGTATTATCTTATGGTATCAAAGGAGTAGTCAGAATCAGACAGATTGAGATATCCAGAGCAGCAGATGCCTTCTTGAATGGAAGGACATCGAAGAAGGACATCAAGAACTAAGCCCCAAGGGTGAGGTGATCAACCACAAGAAAATAACAAGGTGGCTAAGGATCCTACACTACTTTGGGAAAGAAAAGTGAAGTGATAACTCAGCCCCAATAGCAGTACGTAGAAGGGCTGAGATGAAGTTGGCTTGCAGAGTCCAGACTACACCCAGAAGCGGGACAGCCATAACATTTAGGTTCATTGAGAGACACTACCAGTTATGAAAGGGATGCTATCACAATAGCGCACCACATTATGACAGATTGCACCCGTATTCTCTCCAGGTTAAAAATACTATGACTGCAGACTTCTCTCTGCTGTGACCCTGCAGGGCTTAGTCAAGATGAATTTCCCTGGCTCTGTCCACTTATAAGATAGATCTTTAATGATATTGTCAGGTCATCAAATGGCAAATGCATGACCTGTAGGTTACTTCTGCTAGATCAGCTTTAGGTGCAGTGAACTGGGTACAAGCTCTTCTACAGAAGGTGGGGACCCACCTCATGAGAGCGGAATTTGGTGTCATCCAGTTTACGCAGGGCATATTCCATGTCTTCTTTTCTGAGATACTCAACCATCCCCATTCCATCCTTCTGTACATCTGCATAACAGACGTCCCCAGCTTCTCGCATGTGATCCTTCAGGTCCTGCCAGCTTCCTGAGGGAGGAAGTCCTGGGCATGGAGAACATAAGAGAAGAGGCCACGTCCTTCAGCTGTGTTAATTGCCCTGTTTAGAACCAGCAATACCTAGGGTCCCTTCTCCATCAATCACTATTTTTAAATCCTGAGGGTCCCCAAATCACAAATCTTGACAAGGAACATGAAACTAGAGAAGAGCACTAAAGTATGTGTAGTAAACCACTTTAAGAAACTAGCCCCAGGCTAATTTTCCAGAATAAGTCTTTCCAACAAGCAAGAATTCCATCTCATTACAGGTTTGCATCTCGTGAGAATTCATGGCCTCTCTTTGTCCATCATAATTAATATCACACTCTCAAGACTTTGAGTTCTTTTTTCCATAGGAAATTTATCAGTACCAATGATTTCTGGCCTAACTAGGTTCCCAAGACATGAGAATTTGAAACCATCAATGAAATAACCGAAGCGTAGCAGAAGGTAACAACACAATAAAAACCTAAAGTTTGTTTGCTTTTTTGCAGGTGTGATTAACTGACAAACTAGACAAAATACCTCTTAAAAGATCACCAATATTCTCCAATAAAGTTGGGGGAAAGGTAAGACTCAGACGCTAAAACTAGTCGGGAGTCATACACCCCTACCTGATGTCATGAAAGGGAAATGTGCTCCTGCTCTCAAAGGCTGTGTTACCGTCCACAGCTCAGGACTGCAGCCATTTCCTAATAGTTTTCTAAGCAGGATTTCAGAGCAGCATGGAGAGAGAAAAACATATGACATCCTGAAGGAGTGAATAGAGTTCTGGGGTTAAATTAATTACGAAGGGACACAAGATAGGCAGATACCGATAGTATCACTCTTAAGCACCAATGGGAGTCAGTTGTGACTAGAATATTCACATCTAAGAAGGTGCCAGGTTCCTCAAGACATTTCACTCCACCAGGGCCTTAAAACACCCCTGAATGTTCAGAAGCACCCAGGTCTTTACCAGTGTTAATATTTCAAAAGATCCATAAACCTCAGAGCTTACCATTACATCACTGGTCAACACTAGACATTTTGTTCTACACTGTGTAATATAATCCCTAAGCTGCCAAGTTGTTTTTCTGTTTTTACATATGTCCAAAAACACAAAAACTGGCCTTTTTCAGGATCCAAGTTGTTTAAGTCTGGCTCCTGGAATGTCTTTTCTGTTAAGTCAAATACCATGGGACATTCCAAAAGAAAACATCTTTAGAACCATCTTCAGTTAAGGGGTTTTTGCCATCGTCTTCCCTTTCAATACCAGAAAACTCCTCTATAAGAAACAAGTTTGTTAGAACAAGGTTGCACTACCAGGGCAACTTCACTTGCAAGATACCTGCCTCATTGGCAAGACAGGCACGGTTTTAGACTGTCAGTGTACACAGGCTATAAAAAAGAAAGCCCCATGTATGTCATGCACTGAAGAACAGCTAACATTTCTTGAAGGCCAGACTGTACTAAGTATATTCTACATTCATCATCTCATTTGGTTTTTCAAAAGAACATACCTGAAACAAGAACTCGGAAATCAGATCTTCTTGTAGGAGGCCCATTCCTACCACCACGGGGCCACCCACTGCGACCCCCGTATGTTCTGGGGAACTCCACACGAAGCCGACACTGGCCATAATCATAACCATTCCTTCCATAAATGGCATCCTCAGCATCTCTGCAAAGAAAAGTTTGGCGTTAGTGCTGCTCAGGAGGCTGAGCAACTTACCAGTGAGGGGCATGAGTAACAAGTATTAAAGGAAACCTCGAGTGAGAAAATAAAACAAACAGAATCTTTGATGCAATACTGCTTTGGTCTGAAGACCTTACACGATATTGGAATTCAGCTTTTTAGCTGTCACATACAGGATTTTCTAGGTATGAAATGATAACAAATGAGTTAACAGATTACTTACAGAAGGACTAATTCAGAAACAAAAAGGAATAAATTAACCGATAACTGATTTTGCAAGTAAAACAGTGTTTCTCTAACTTTGGTGGACAGTTTCTCAATATGCATATCACACATTACTCCTTTAATACTCTTTCTTCTACAAAGCTTAATACTATTGAGTCTAGAGAAAGAAAAACCCATTTAAAAAGAAGGCTCAAAACACAAATGCAATTTAGTGTTTTGTGAGACTATAATACTTTCTCAAGTATATGTTTTCAGCATGGTTTGGAGAAGTTGTCAAAACCACTATCTGGGTACAGTTTCGCCAAAAAAGAGACAAAATGTCTTTTAGTCGTTCCTAGGGCTCGAGGAAACATAAAACTGCCAGCTGATTCTCCAGAACTGGATGGGAGAAAGAAAGGTTTGGGTGGACAAGAAGAGCTGGAGATATACTAGTAAAAAAGGCATCATTCAATTGTCATAGGCACATTCATTTATCAAGATTTTAGTTACAGGATTAAAAGGAAGGAGGACCACATTCAGTGGAACCCTGGCTGTATTTACAGTGCAGTGGGAAAGGGGCAGAGCTGCTAAGGTTTAAAGCAGACTTTGAATAAAAATTGACTTGAGTTCAAATCATTCTTCTGCTCTTCACTAGTAGCTGTCTCTGGGCAAATCAGTAATTTTTGATATCTCTAAATGTAATAAATGTCTTTCTCACAAGGTTACTGTCAGGATTAAATAACATATTGTGTGTGCCCTGCTTTGCTTGAAACTTGGAATCTAGTGATGATATCAAACAATAGCTTTTCTATTATTAGAGAAATGAGGGCCCTGGCTGATGAGCCTCAGTGGATGGAGCGCCTGTGAGCTGAAGGGTTGCTGGTTCAATTCTCAGTCAGGGCATGTGTCCAGGATGCAGGCCAGGTCCCCAGTATGGAGTGTGCAAAAAGCAACACACATTGATGTTTCTCTCCCACTCTTTCTCCCTTTCTCTCCCCGCTTTATAAAAATAAATAAATGAAATCTTAAAGAAAAGAAATGAGGGAAGAGATAACAATATATACTTTTATTCTAAAAGGGCACAACAGGGGGTTCAAATCCTACCTTGATCCCTGATCCCTTTTACCAACTCTCTAAATCCTCAGTTTCCTCATCTGTAAAAGATGATTAACAATGCCAACCTCTTTAAAGGCTGAAAATGCTACATGAAAAGCATGGCACAAGACACACAGAAACTGCTCAAAACCACACGGGAAATGTTACTAATTAACAGAGGTGCAACCTTCCCCAGTTTAGGTGAGAAAATGCCTAGTTCCATTTTTTGAGGCAAATGGCAATCGACGCCTCAGGGTACGTCCTGCCTCCCCACCTTCAAATGCTCTCCTGGCCCCGCACCGCGGCTCCAGACAAGACGCCCACGGTCCGTCCTAACACACCGGAGAGCAGCCTGCAGAGCCAAGCGTTCCCCGAGACAATGCTGGGAAACCGAGACCAGGCTCCAGTTGAGTTGAGTAACCCGCACAGTCGGGTGGCTTCTAAGAACCTCCGACCGCAGTTTTGAAAGTTCCTAAGTCTTTTCCGGGCCGGGCCGACAAGGTTTGCAAAATCACAAAGACCCCTTTGAACCGGTTCAGAGACGGAGAACGTCCAAATCCTCGGGCCCCTTAGCATTTAGCCGTGCCTCCCTTATTAGAGAGGCGTGAAATCAGGGACCACCCCTAAAACTCCTTAGTTTTAGGAGTTTTTTCCAAACCTCCGAGCTTTTGGAAGAACGAGGGGGTCCCGACCTTGCGGGGCGGGGCGCGCGCCGACCGAGATCCGTTCCATCACAGAGACCCATTTACGTCCCCCAGAAGCCCCTACAGCCCCGCAGCCTGTGTTCCCCTAGACGGCGCGTTCGAGCGCGGAGCGGAGGGTGGCGACTGGCCACTCCTGCTCTTCTGCCGAGTCTTCTCCCGCTGGTTCCGGGGCCAAGGTCCCCAAGCCTGGCCCGCTTCCCACTTCAGGGTGCCTCCCCAGCCGTGAGGAAGAGAACGATCATTCGTTCATTCGTACCATCCCTGAGGCCGATTTAGGCGGGTTTGGGCCCTCCGAAGGCCCAGCTTTGTGTTTTTAAGTAAACTAAAAAGAAAACCCAATAATAATAACAGAGGAAGTGACGCTGGCGCAAGGGACGGCTAGGAGTCCACGGTGAGAGGAGGCCACAGCCTCCACCCGGGGGCGCCGTGAGGGGTCTGTGCTGAGGGGGGAGGGGAGCGCCGGAGGGGGAGGGGGAGCAGGACGAGGGAAGGCGGGGACCCAGGGCCGGCGGGCGGGTGGATGGAGCGGGGCCTCACCGGGGGTCCTCGAAACGCACGAAGGCAAAGGGCACGAGGCCATGCCGGTTCTTGAGCTCGATCTCGCGGATACGGCCGTACTTGTAGAACAGGTCCTCCAAGTCCTTCTCGCGCACGTCTGTAGGAAGGTTCCCCACGTAGATGCGCCCGTCGCCCTCGCCGCCGCGCTCGTCCGCCCAGCCCGACATCCGCACCGCCCGACGCCGCGGGCCCGCCGCAGCCCACGTCGCCTCCGCCGCCGCCGCTGCTGCCGCCGCCTCCTCAGCCGGGGCTCCCCCGCAGCGTCCCCGCGGGCTCAGAGGCGCTCAGCCGCACAGCATTATGGGAACGCGGAGCGGAAGCAAAAGGGTCGGAGGACTCAGAAGGAATTCTCTTAAAGGAGACGCGGCTGAGAGGATTGCGCGTGCGCTCGGGCGGTCGGCCCCCTTAAGTGCTGGTGGATCCCTAAGTGCCAAAAGGGAGGTTGTGGAGTCCAGCTACTTGGGTTTAGTTCCCAAAGGCAATTCACTCGACAGCTGCATGGACTTGGGCAAATGTCTCAGGCTCCCTGGGCCTTAGTTTTGTGCCTCTGTTGCGCCGCCTACCTCACAGACGGGATGAGCACTCACCCAGTGAGCACTCACTGAGGTGACGAGGGTAGCGCGCAGGGTGTGCTGCGCGAGCCGTCAATCGGCGTGCGGGGCTTCCGGGGGAGGGAGTCAGGCTGCAGGCTCATCCCGCTGCACTAGAAAAAGTCCTGGACCGCTGGGCTGGGCGGGGTCATAGCGGCCCTCAGTTCTCAGGTCAGTAGCCCTCTGGGCCACCCTGTTCCCATTTTACAATTGTTTAGAACTGAGGGTGTAAGACGGACAAAGATGGATGTGAGAGGGCTGAGATGGGCTCTATAGCTTGGACTTGAAGTCCATGGGAGATTGGGAGGGAATAAAAGAATCATAACTTTGGCAACTAGTTATAGAGTGCTTCCTATGATTTGTGCTTTTAGTCCCTACCAAGGACGAGGGGATTCCACTGTTACAGGTGAGGAAACGGAGGTTTCATAGTGGGGGCAGGATTAGAACCTGGAGTCAGGCGCACAGCCTCTGCGCTGAATCCCTGAGGAGCTCCGGTAGGCTCCCACCTCCCACCTCGGGGCTCTTCGCATTTACATCCCATAGTGCAGGGCATTGAATCTGGGGACGTTGCAAAAGTGAAGCCTTGCATTAGAAGAATCTTGATCTAAAAAGATTTGTCATATTAAAAATGAAACCTCTAGGGTAGATACAAGAAAGCAGATACAGGGGAATGTTAACTCTAAGACCTAGACGGTGTGTTCACGGAACCATTCTTTATACCTTTCTGTATATTTGAAAATTTTCATAATAAAATGTGGGGGAAGGGTATAAAAGGTGTTAAAAACAAATTCTGGTCCTGGCTGGTGTGGCTCAGTGGACTGAGCGCCGGCCTGCGAACGGAAGGGTCGCTGGTTAGATCCCAGTCAGGGCACAGGCCTGGGTTGCGGGCCAGGTCCCTGGTTGGGGATGTGCAAGAGGCAACCTCACACTGATGTTTCTTTCCCTCTTTCTCCATCCCTTCCCCTCTCTCTGAAATTAAATAAATAAAAATTTAAGAACAAACAAACTCTGTTAGCCTGGCTCGGTAGCTAGTTCAGTTGGTTAAAGCAGTCTCCCAAAACACCAAGTTTGCAGGTTCGATCCCCGGTCAGGGCACATACAAGAATCAACCAATGAATGCATAAATAAGTGCAACAACAAGTCAATGTCTATCTCCCTTCCTCTCTCTCTCTCAAATCGATAAATTAAATTTTGTTTAAGTGGCTAAAGAAACTGTTAATGCTAGCATTAAGAAGGGAATAAAACCAAACATCTATTCTGAAGGTAGTTGACTTTAGTTATACCACCTTTTAGTCTTTTTAAATCAAAACAAACAAAAAACTAGACACCTACACGTAACTACTGAGTGTATCATCTTCTTGGAAGGTAAATTGAATGGCATACATCTGGCCCTGATAATATACCCATTCCTCTTGATCAAGTAATTCCACTTGGATTTTATCATGAGGAAATAAGAAATCCTCACAATAAATTATTTGTGTTCATTGTGTCCGGGAGGGGGAGACTTCCCCTACCACTTGAGTTCTTATGGCTGAACCAATAATAAAACTGACGTTAAGACCAAATTAACAGGAGAAAAAACAATTTTATTAATATGTGCACAGGGGAGATCATAAATAATGATGCTCCCCGGAACGATGAACCAGCCAGCTTTTCTAATCAAAGAAAGAGTAAACTTGTGAAGAAATGACAGGACAAGGACACTTAGGTTTGAGTGCTTATTACTGAGGAATCTAAACAAAGTTGGGTCCAGGTAGTGAATCAGTAAAGGAGTAACAAGGTTTGTGTATGCAGTTTTTGGGCCCTGGATTCCATAACTCTAGCGATACAGTGTTTCTCCTGGTCCCCCTGCAGCAAGGAGGGCACCTTTACCGGGGAAATTTATTCTTGCACTCAAGAAGGGAGGGTCCATGTACCCTTCCTGCACTGGTTGCTTGACAAGTAACTTTATTTTAAAGTAATTAATGTGGGATATTTGGGGGCAGCCTTCCCTGGGCCTCTACAATTTCATTCTGTGAAATTAAAAAAAAAAATTAAACTCCTAATTATAAGGGAGTGGTTCAATGCAATGATAATGAATCTTACACAATTACTGAATGATGTTTTGAAAGATATTAAGGTCATGCTAATTTAGTTTTAATTAAAGTGAATTAAAAATGGTGTTCTATTCACACACACACGTATGTATTCTGAAGGGATCTAGTAAACTGGTTGACACCAGTTGTCTCTAAAGAATGCAATTGTGGGAAATTTCACTTTAGATGTCATACATTTCTGTGAAGTTGAAAGTTGTTATTTCAACTATTTCATTTCTATATTTCATTTCTATTTCATTGTTATTTCAACTATTTCATTTCTATATTTCTATATATTTCATTTCATTTCTATATTTCTATACACTTCTTATGAAAAGATAAGAAGAAACAAAATTTATGAATTATCCAGTTCTATACAATTGTGTGTGTGTGTGTGTGTTCATAGCTTACAACAAGAAAGTATGGAAGATAATAACCTTCCCAATGTTTGTGGAGATATCTCTTGATGGAAGTGATTTCTATATTTTTAATGTTATTTATGCTTTTCTGCATTCATCAAATTGTAATTATCAGGCACTACTTTTTTAATTGAAATAAAACAATAAATTATTTTTAAAATAAAACAGTCAGGACTATCTGTTGTATTCTGAATTGTATAAAGCTTCTAGTTGTGAAGACAAGCAGGAAGGAGCTCTGGTCCAGTGTGATTTTGAGTCTAAGTGCACAGCCTTACAGGTGCTTACGTATCCTAAAGGCATCCTAACATCCACATGCCTCCTCATTTTGGGGGATATTAACAGCACCTTCTGAGTTCTACCACTCCTACATTATCGTTGCCAGGAAGGATTAAAAAAAAGCTATTGGAGACAATTTGGTATTCTTCCTAGAGAGAGAGATACATGGAATCAGCTAAGTGACCTAATAGGACTCTAGGTGGAAGACTGCTTATGAATAGTCATGATTCAGCTTGTATTGTGCACAGTCTTGCCGTATGCAGTCACCAAAGGGGTTCATACCTAATCGAGAACATGTTGTGCCCAGATATGGAGATGTGGCAAGTACAGCCTTCCTGATGAGCAGGAACACAGCTAAATGGCTAGGAGGCATCATAAATGCCTAGGAACCACAATGGTGGGTTTTGTTCCCATGAGCCCAGGTACTAACCTTTGCAGGTTAGAACACAAATGAAGCCAAAATTATTGCTTCATGCTCAAGGTGCCCATTCTCTGCTAAGGCCACAGACCCTAGGCAGAGATGCCCTTTTGAGCTTTTGCTCATCTAGTTATTCAACATCATCAAATGCATGCTATAGTTTAAGCCCTGTATGAGGCCCATGGTGTATGTATAGTCAAGTTGCTATTCAGTCAGTTAGAGCACAGCTGTGATAAGGGTCAGCCTCTGTGAGTCCAGCTAATGCAGTCTTAGAGATTATAAGAAAGGCCTCCAGGAGTATGTGTTTAGGTTGAGCTCTGAAAGACCAACAGGAGTTAACCATAGGGAAGCAGGGAAGGGCTTTTCAGGCAAAAAGGACAGCAACAGCATGTATGATTGCCCAGAGAAAAGAGAATATGGCAGACCAGGGACAGCTCCCACTGCCCTACATTTTGGCCAGGGTAAGTTTAGAGGGGGACAAGGGACTGAGGCTGGGGTTTCAAAGCCTAGGAAACCATTTTATGGAGTTTAGACTCTACTGAGGGCAGTGAGTAACCCATTGAAGGGTTTTAAGGGATTATGTTGGAGTGAGAACTCCATAGAAGTGATAGGGGAGTTGGGGAGGAGACTGAGAGCTAATTTTACTAGAGGGCAGCTGCAGGACAGTAGAAGAAAGAGAAGTGAGTGAGTTATGTGGCAGTACTGCCATTATGAGGGAACTTCAGGGAAAAAGGAGAGATGATGAAGAGGTCAATGCAGGGAGTATTTCCATTTAATTGCAGTGTAAAGCCCCTCCTGTGACTTCATAGATTACTTTGTTAAAACTACATTATCCATTAATAGCCCTGGCTGGTGTGGCTTAGTGGGTTGAGTGCCAGTCTTCAAACCGAAAGGTCGCTGGTTTGATTCCCAGTCAGGGCACATGCCTGAGTTGTGGGCCAGGTCCTCGTTTGGGAACCTGTGAGAGGCAGCCAATTGATGTTTCCCTTGCATATCCGTCTTTCTCTCCCTCTCTTTCTTTCTCACTTCCCATTTCTCTAAAAATAAATAAATAAAATCTTTTTAAAAAACCTACATTATTCATTAATGATTTTAGAGTTGGATTCTATTTGTTCAGGGAAGATATACAGTGTGTTCATATTAGCCTAATGTCGAGTGTAGGTGAGAACAGGAACAGCCCCAGATGGCCCAAGTACTAACAGGTTACACAGTAAAGTAACTTGGGAGTGGGTGCTGGGATACTCTAGCTAGGAGACCACTGCAATTGCCCAAACAAGAGATGCCAGTGACCTGATGCAAGGTGATAAGAGGTAGAGATACTAACGAGATTAGATATCCCAAGAAGATGAAGTCATAGGACTTGGACAAAGATTGGACACGGCGGGCAGAGGGAGGACGGGAAGTCCAGGTTGATTCCCAGGTTCCTGGCATGGGGACCTGGGTAGGCAGCAGTAGTATTCTGAGATGAGGAACAAAGCAGATGGAAATGAGCTGCAGGGGATGGATGATGATAAGCTCAGGTGCGTGTGGAGGACATAAGAAGGGAGAATAAGAAGTGGGATAACTCTAGGGTTTACCTGCCCTCTCCACTGAAGACAGAAATCCAAGCGAGTGACCTAATGGTGGTGGATGGGCATTGGAGTTAGTTAGATAAATGGAATGGGACTGTCTCCTTCCTACAGAGATAAGCTTTCACTTAAAATGTAAGAGAGTTCATGAAATTCATCATTCCTAATGATAAGAATGGCATCGATGGGCTCATCCTCAGAATGAAAAGAAGCCTTTGACCTTGGCAAACTGTTAAGAGTTAATGCATTTCCCATAGTAAGCCATATACTCCCTAGTAGGGAGTTGGGCGGTGCCCTATTAAAGAAATAATAGAACAATTAACAGTGGAGATAAAACATTCTCTGAACCTGCCCATCTGGTTTTCTTCCTTTCGCTATGACATCAGTCTCCTCTGGCATTCCAGCAAAATGATTTCTTCTCTGCCAGTCTCAGTCATGACCCTGGCCCTTGGGAGCAGTGGGCAGTAGAGGAAGTGATGGGAGTGGACCATCAGTGGGAAAGTGAGTCATCTCGGAGAAACTAGTCCAGGCTGGCAGAGAGAGCTGTGGGCTGGGTCGCTGTGGAATGTGTTCCTGGGCACAGCACCATGGGAGCTTTCTCTCTGTCCTTTGCCACTGTATTTGTGTGATGGGGAAAATAAAACATCTGCTGGCGAGCTACATAATAAAGCACTTGCCGTGCAGGGGAGGACAGGGAGCAGCAGCAGCAGAGCTAGGGGATTTGGAGAGACTTTGGAATGGGGGTGCAGAGAGCTTTCAGGAGGCAAATACCATGTGTGGGAGGATGAAAAGAGAAGATGGAAAAGATAATACAAGAAGAGTTGCAATGCAACTCTTGTGAATATTATTCCCCTTTGGTTTTCTGAAGAGACTGCAGAAAATCTCTAATATTGTTTTTGCAAATTATTCTTCGACATTGAACTGATGGTTTGTTGTTTGTTTGTTTGTTTGTTTGTTTGTTTAATGGGGCCAGACAGGTAATAACCCAAGGGCCTGGTTTCATGTGAGGTTTATGTAAAGCAGCATCCTGAGTTTTAGCAGCTCTTTTTGCCAACTTGCTCTATTCTGATGGACTATAGCTTGTCGTGTCAGGGCTTCCGTTTCTTGGATTCATGGGTTTCAAGGATCAGGGAACCGTTGCCTAAACAACCAGCCCCCACCCCAACCCTGCAAAGTTGCACAAGTTCTGAAGTTGGATCCAAAGTATTGCCTGTGAGCAGGAAAGGTTTTTTTTAAGTTTTTTAAAATATATTTTTAAAGATTTTATTTATTTATTTATTTTTAGAGAGAGGAGAAGGGAGGGAGAAAGAGAGCGAGGAACATCAATGTGTGGTTGCCTCTCACGTGGCTCCCACTGGGGACCTGGCCCTCAACCCAGGCATGTGCCCTGACTAGGAATCGAACTGGGGACCTTTTGGTTCGCAGCCCTCGCCCAATCCACTGAGCTACACCATCCAGGGCCAGGAAAATCTTTATTTGGGGAGAATATGCATGCCGTGTTACCAACAGAACTTTGCATAATGATGGAAACATTCTATACCTGGGTTCTATGAGGGTTCTTTGCTGCATGTAGCTGTTAAAACACTCAAAATGTGGCTTCTGTAACTGAGAAACTGAACTATTAGCTGTAATCAATTAATTTTAATTTAAATAGATAGCTATGACTAATAGCTACCACATAGGACAACGCAGTTCAACATTCTCAAAGGTGTGTGAACCACCCCTCACCCCCCCACCACCACTGAAACTAATCACTTCCCTTTACAGCCCTTTTGTGTTGGCACATAGTAGGTACTTAAAAAACACTATTGATTTTATTAACTAGTACTTAAAGAAGAGTTACTCTAGTTCCAGAAAAAGGGAACTGAGGCAGAAAAGGACCAAATGGGCTCCTAAAGTTCACCAAGTTTGTTTTCTAAGCCCCAAATTCCTTACCCTCAACCCAGATCTTTTTTTCCCTAAGCATTTTCCACTCTGTCACATACCTTGGAAACTTACTTTACATCACAGTAAACCAGAAACACAAGCAAATGCTTGAAGGGGTGCAAAAAGATCAATGACAGTGCTAATAATGTTTTATGAAAGAGGATGCCTTGATTTAATAGAATCCTAATGTTTTTGGACTCAAGCCAATTTGTTACTAAGCAGATTTTTAATGAACTGTGTTAATATAATTTGGCAATGGTAGCTTAAAAGTAAACATTCCCGCCCTGGCTGGTGTGGCTCAGTGGATTGAATGCCGGCCTGTGAACCAAAGGGTCGCTGGTTGGATTCCCAGTCAGGTCCCCAGTTGGGGGTGCATGAGAGACAACCACACATTGATGTTTCTCTCCTCCTCTTTCTCCCTCCCTTCCCCTCTGTCTAAAAATAAATAAAATAAGATTTTTTTAAAAGTAAACATTTCTTAAAGGTAAAAAAATATATATATGGGAACTATCTGGAGATTTTTTAAAAATTAAAAAAAAAAGAACAGAGAGCCAAGAAGCTTGTAAACCACACGGTCCCCCCGTGTGCTAACACATGCACAGCTCCTGGAGTTCCTTCTGTCTGCCTGAGGCTGGTTCTCCCCTCTGGACAGCACATGGGCAGGGCTTCTGTGAATGTCACATTGACAAACATTTCCTGCAGCTAGGCAGCTGAGGACGTTTCTTTTGTTATTACATCCTTCTCATGGGCTGCCAGTTTGTCTCTCCACTCATGGGCTGCCAATTTGTCTCTCCACGGCACACTCCTTGACGGGGCCTGCAGGAGCCTAGGTTTTTTCCCTTTCATTGAATGCTTCAACTCCAGCTCTAAGAGTGCAGGGTTTCTTAACTGGCATCTGGGACTTTGGTGGCTTCCCCACTCCTTGTCCACTCAACATTTGTTCATTCATTCAACTTTATTGAGCTACAGTACATCTGGCTCGGTGCCAGAGATACAACAGTGCACAGGACCCTAATTCTGCCCTCACACCTTTCACAGGCATCTCTCAAAAGACAGTACAACAAAGTGATATACATGCTACGAGAAATACAGGGTGCTGCTGAATCTCTTAACCAAGACCAGAGTGGAGTGTTCAGGGAAGAATTCCCGGAAGGAGTAGCTTCTCAGCCAAGATCTGAAAAAATCAGCTGGTGTTAGCTAGGTAAATGAGGAGGGGCAAAGAAAAGCATTCCAGATCGAAGGAAAAGCAAGTGCAAAGGAAGCTGGGAGGGCGGAAGAAAAGCTTGGTGCTTTGGGGAAGCTAAATAGCTCAGCACAGTGAGGACTGTAGAGTGGGAGGGAGGGTGTTCTTTCTCACTCTGCAGCCACAAGTGACTTAGGGTGAGATGCCCTCATGTCAATCAGAGCCTGGCTGGGCTAGATTATACATGTAAGTTCTAAGTATGTCAGCTGCTCAGTGGAAATCAGTATAAGCTTCCTTTACCATACAAATATTTCTTGTACATCCTTGAATAGGATGCTTATAAGGGGGATGAGATGCTCAGGCAGCGGGGGAGGGGAGAGCCTGACAGAAGTACAGCCTCAGTCTCCTAGGGGAGCTGTGAATTGCAAAAGGGTGCTTGTTTGGTAGCCAGCAGGAAAGCAGAACAGGACTAAGCAAAAATCCAGTGATCCCACCCAGGCCTGAGGAAGAAGGTCCACAAGGGACGCTGTGTTCAAAATGCTAGAATGTTTATTAATAATAACTATGAATCCACCTAAAACTGGAAAGGACCTCAAGGTCCATCCAGAGGGAATTTGTTACATAGGAAAATGTGCAGTTCGTAATACCATGCAGACGTTAAAGTTAAAGAGACCAAGTCTGTGCACATGCAGGCATGAAAAGATCTCCAGACTGTTCCTGGAACGCCTACTGTGTGCACTGTGCTACATGCTAGGGACAAAGCAGTAGAGGAGACAAAGTTTCTGGCCCCCTGGAAAGAACCCCATCTCCACCCCTTTATCAGCCCTTCAAAATTTGCCTTTGCCAGCCTCTCCTTATCTCTTACTACTCCTCTGCCAGCTTCTCTAGGATTTGCTTTGTCTAAAGCCTGTACTAGGTCTTTGCAGGGGCTACTTCTCCTTGGAACGCTGGTTTCTCCTCTCTGCCTCTCCAGCCTTTTGCCTGGCCATGCCCTCCTAGACTTTCAGATCCGGTTTAGCGCAGAGTTGGTGTTCAGTGGTGCCAAGACCCGTGTGACCCAAGTATAGAACTTTCCCCTTAGTTGTACCTCTGTAGGGCCCAGTTACCCCCTATTGCTCCTTTCATTCCCCCTGTATTTTTGCTGACTTGTCTAAGCACATTCTAGAACCTCTTCATCAAGTTCTGTGTGGCATCTTGTTGGTATTGTAACTGGAATGGTGTTAAATCTGTAAATTTGCATGGGGAATTTTTTATTCTTGCTATATTTGGCCTTCCCATCCAGACGCTTGGCATCACTTTCCATTTATTCACATATTTTTTCTATTTGTGGCTTATAATTTTTACATTTATTGAGGTCTGTATGTCTAGCAGTATGCTTAATACTCAGTGACTTCCTGTGGTGTCTTTTTAAAAAAGAAAGATTTTATTTATTTATTTTCAGAGAGAAGGGAGTGAAAAAGAGGGGAAGAGAAACATTGATAGGTTGCCTCTCCATGCCCCCCAACTGCGGACCTGGCCTACAACCCAGGCATGTGCCCTGAGTGAGAATCAAACCAGTGACCCTTTGGTTCTCAGGCCAGTGCTCAATCCACTGAGCTACACCAGCGAGGTGTAGCTCTCTTTTTATATCACTTCTGACAGTACAGATGTTGTTTTTCTACACCAGTTTCCAAAACCAACTCAATGGCCAACAATTGATTCCGGCACTGCCCAGAGTTCGTGCAGACGCCCTCAGGTTAAGGGCTTCGTTCCTCCCACAAGACGTACTGTCACTTCAGACACTGGCTGCAAATGAGGTTCTTAGCCTACCCACACTTCCTCCTGGCTGACTACAAATGTGGGGGTTCATGTAGACTGCATGTTTATGTATTTCCCAAAGTTCATATGTTGTCCCAGTTGCCACACTGGCCCCTCTGGTCCACTCTCCTGAGTGACCTTTTGATCATGTGAGCCCCCACCTGTAGTCTTTCAGGGCCAGTGGTGGCCTCAGGACAGAATCCCGTGTCTTAACTGGTTCACAAGACCGTGAAGGTCTGGCTGCTGCCCACCCCTCTGAGCTCATCTCTCCCATTCCCCCCATCACTTCCTGTAGCCAAGTTGGCTTCCTTCAGTGATCAACCTTCTCCCAGCCTTCAGGCTGTTGAGCATGGTATTCCTTTCATCTAAGAAGCTCCATACATTTCTCCTTAGCCTCAGTCCCTGTTCCATTAGATTGCTGCTGAAATGTGACTTCCCAGGAAATCCTTCCCTGCCGTCTAGGCTAGGGCAGAGCCCCATTAACAGCTCTCATACCAGCCTACCTTCTCTGTCACAGTATTTGTCACAACTGTAATCACATCATCATGTGCATCTTGTTCGATGTCCACCACCTCCACATGCAAAACGTAAACTCAATCAGGACAAGAGCCATGTCTGACTTACTCCCTTCATGTCCCTAGTGCCTAGACTGGGACCTTGTATCAAGTAGGTGTTTGATATCTGTTGAAAAAATGAGTAAGTGAGTAAGAGGCAGGGCAGGAACTCTCAATGTTTATCGTCTAAGTGACCAAAGCACTTAGGCAGGAAAAATTAAATAAGTAATGGAGTGTCTCTTGGGTCTCTGTACCTAACACCAACTCAGGCCCTGACCCATAGTAAAAATTCAGGGGATATTGCTAGCTGAATAAGCGTTCCCTCTTCCATCAGTACATACTCTTCCCTTGGTGGTGATCTCATCCAGTTTCATGGCTTTAAATGTCATGTATAAGCTGATGACTCCCCAGGTTATAGCTCTAGCCTGGACCTTATCTCAGAACTCATATATCCAACTGCATATTTGACACCTCCACTTGGAATGCCTATAGGCATCTCAAACTTAATGTGGCCAAAACAACTTTATGTGTCTGTTTTGGTCATCATTCTCCAACCCAATCTATTCTTCTCATGGTTCAGGCTGAAAATCTTGGAGTCATGTTTAACTCTTCTCTTTTCCTCATACCTTGTATTAAAACATTTTAAAAATTTAAAAATATTTTATTTATTTTTACAGAGGAGAAGGGAGGGAGAAAGAGGGAGAGAAACATCAATGTGTGGTTGCCTCTTGAGTGCCCCCTACCGGAGACCTGGCCCACAACCCAGTCATGTGCCCTGACTGGGAATTGAACCAGTGACCCTTTGGTTCACAGGCAACTCAATCCACTGAGCCACATCAGCCCGGGCAAAACTTTTTTAATTTTTAAAATTTATTTTAGAGAAAGTGAGGAAAGGAGGGAGAGAAAGAAACACTGGTTTCTTGTTCCACTTATTTATGCATTCATTGGCTGACTCTTGTATGTGCCCTGACAGGGGTTCAAACCCACAAGCCTGGCATGTTGGGACTATGCTCTAACAAACTGAGTTACCTGGTCAGGGCTTCCTTGCATTAAATTAATCATCAAATCTGTCAGTTTCACCTTCAGAATATATCCAGAATCCAGCCACCTCTCTCATCCTACCTCTGCTTGGTCCAAGCCTCCATCACCTTTTGTCTGGATGTTGCAATAGCCTCTACCTGGCCTCCCTGCTCCCACTGGCTTCCCTACACTCTGTCCTCTACCTGGTAGCCAGGACATCACATCTTGACTCAAATGGTACCTTTACAGAGAGCCCTTCTCAGAAAACTCTATTTGAAATAAGACCCCTTGCCTGTCACCCTTGGTCTCTTACTCTGTTTTTATCCATTATAATTATAAGGGTTTGACATTTTTGCTTGTTATCTTTATTCTCTTGATAAAATATAAGTTCCACGAAGAAGGGACTTTGCCTATTTTGTTCTCTTGTGCATCCCTAATAGAGTTCTGGTCCCCAATTACTATGTGTGGAGAGGGGCAGGGTTTCTCTCGCACCAAAAAGCAATTCTCCAGACACTAGCTGGGTGTCCTACAATTTCAGCTCAATTCTGACACGTGGAGATAGCATCCGATTACTTAAGGGTTCAGTCCTATAAGACTACCCCACCCCACCCGATTCAGACTCCAGTCACAAGCTCAGGTTGTTACCTGTACTTCTGATCGAGTGGCTATAAATCAGAGGTTCCCATGATCCCTTCCTCTGGCTTGATTAATTTGCTAGAGTATCTCTCAGAACTCAGAAAAACATTTTACTTACTAGATTACTGGCTTATTATAACAGGGCGGAACTCAGGAACAGCCAGTTGGAAGAGATGCACAGGGCAAGGCATGGGGACAGGGTACAGAGCTCCCACGCCCTCTCCAGGCTCACCACTTTCCCAGCCCCTCCACGCGCTCACTAAGCCAGAAGCTCTCCGAACCCGTCCTTTTGGGGTTTTGTGGAGGCTTCATTACATAGGCTCAGTTGAGTAAAACATTGGCCACTGGTGATTGAACTCGATCTCTGGCCCCTCTCCCCTTCCTGGAGACTAGCCCCCATCCTGAGACGCCTTACAAAATCACCTTATTAACACAAGCCCGGTTGTGGTGGGAAGGGTCTGGTTAAAAATAGCAAGACACCATTTTACCTTATGACTTTGAAGAAATTTCAGGAACTGAGGACAAGAGACCAAATGATAAAAGATGCTCTCATTGCTCTTATTGCTCAGCAATTCCAAAGATTCAGGGAGCTGTGAGCTAGGAAGTGGGACGAAGACCAAATATGTAACTATTATGATAAATCACAATATCACAATCCTCAGCACCCTGAACAGTTCTCTCTCAAAAATCTCTCAGCAATCACAAATGAAATCCTAAGTTCCCAAGAGTCAGGTTTTCTCCCAGTCGGTGAATAAGAATGGAGATGCCAGAAGTCAGATACCAACTGCCTGTCTCTTTGGGGCCCTAGAATAATTAAGATTTAACTCAGGCCCACGTTTCATATAATTAAAGGGTGACACAGAGAGGTCACCTAGTGAGTCAGGAGAGGCTCACTGACTCCTAGAGCAGAGTCAAGTCCTGCCTCTTGGTCCAAGCCGATGGGGGCAGGGGGAGCTTGTTCTGTAATTGTTGGATCTCCCATCCCTTCCTGTAAGTAGGCCTGCCTGCCTGGTGTTCTTTACGTGATGCTGTGAGTTTGAGAACTGTGACATTCGGACTTGGTCCAGGTTATCTAGAGCAGTGGTTCTTGAGGACTACCCTGCAGGGGACATTTGGGGTTGTCTGAAGACATTTTTAGTTGACAACGGGGCATGATGTACAATCGGCATCTGGTGAATAGAGGCCAGGGATGCTGTTAAACATCCTCCAATGCACAGGACAGCCCCCCACAACAATAAATGTTCTGGTTCAAAATGATAGTGCCAAGGTTGAAAAATCCTGGTTTTGGAAAACATGCTAGCATCATTGACTTTTGCCATGTTCTAAGTCCTGCACTGAATGTTTTACATGCACCATCTCAATCACCAGAGTGTTCCTGTATGAGTTCCTGTATTAACAGTGCCCATTGTATGAATGAGGAAACTGAGGCTCGGAGAGGTGGACTCACTTATCTAAAGTCACACACCTTACTAGGGTAGAGTCAAAATGTAGACCCAGGCTGCTTGGCCCTACCGTCTATACTTTTGGCCTCTGCTCTGGGTTGTCTGCCAACTGAGGGGGCCTACCAGGCCTCTCTGGATGTGCCTGAATTTACCTGTTGCCCCCATGGACAGGAGGCTGTGCACTGAGCCTTCAAAGGTATCTGTGCACTCAGGTGAGGCTTGGCTATTGGCCGAAAGGGAGATTTTCTTCCCTGAGTTGTCTCTGCTTGTCTGACCTCACTGTCCCTGCACTGCAGTACAGTACTTGGCTCCAAAGCTCAGTTCTCCTGCCAGTCCCAGGCCAGTGCCAGTCCTCCTCCCATCGGAGGGAGCTTCTGTTCAGACCTAGGAGCACTCTCCCGCAGAGGCCCTCCTTTCTGGGAGGAGGTCTTTGAGTCAACTCTGGGGGCTGCACCTCACACTTCCTTTCAGGTGAGGGAGGGCTGGAGCTGCTAGGTTGGTGACAAACTCCTGGTCCAAGACAGGGCTTGAGGTCCCAGAAAATCTTGAAAAGTGATTGCTGGCCAGGGCAGGGAACAGAGCGATCCTGGGCTAGTGGCAGGGTTAAGGTGGAACAGGCTGTGATCCTTTCTAGCCCGTTTGCGGGAGGGTACAGCTCCAAGCCCTGCAAGGAATCCCTCAGCCTGCTTATGAACAATCCCAAAGGGCTTTCTTAAGGCCCTGGAAAAATCTGTTGGCCAAAGTACAATGATAATTTGTCTAGGAAAGCTCAAGACAGTCAGGGACCAATCCAGGGTCAAGTTTGGGAGGAAGCAGTGCTGACTAATTTTGAAATACCCACCCTTTTTTTCCATCCATCCATCCATCCATCCATCCATCCATCCATCCATCCATTTATCTACCCAACATATATTTAGGGAGCTCCTGCCAGGGGCCAGGATACTGAGAACCCCCAGGGACAGGCATCATAGCCATCTTTATCTGGGAGGTAGGGCAGCCCGGTTTCCATCCACTATGTGGGACTGTGGAGTCAGACTAGAGTTCAAATGCCAGCTCCATCATTTCCTAGCAGTGGGACTTTAGGCAAGGGACTTCACGTCTCTGAACCTCATTTTCCTTATAGAGTTGTGAGACGTCAGTGAAGTAATGGTCCCCAAATCCTGTCAATACATAATAGCAAGAGCTACCATTTTTTCTGGACTTTTGCTAGGTCCTTAGGTGCATTATTTAATATAATCCTGGCCACCAGTCCATAAGGAAGGTATTATCTTCATGAAAAAATCAGGAACCTGCCCCTCTGAGAGGGCAACTAACTTGTAAGTTCTGCTCGAATGCAAAACACTTTCCCCCATCTGTCCGATTCCAAAGCCCATACTCTCAGAAATTTTGACTCCCTCTAATTTTGATTTCCTGTGGGTAGAAGATGCGTGTTTTCAGGTTCCGAGGGTTTTTCTAGCAAATTTAGCAGCTAGGAGTGGAACAGAGTGAGTTGCCCAGATGTGATGCCATGGAACCCCAGATGGGCTAATTCAGTTGGACCTAGTGAAGGGATCTTACATCCATTCCAGGAGCGTGGTTTATTCTAGATCAATTCGCCTTTATCCTTCTTGGGTTTCGAATCCCTTAGTGCATCTGGTGGACACTATGGATCCTCTCCCTGGGAAAATGCCTGTAGGTACACTTTACCCATGGATTCCAGGGGGTTTGTGGAACCTTTGGAATCCATCTGAGGACCCCCTTTAAGAGCCCTCCTAAGGGCAGCACTTCCCAAATGTGGGTCACATATCGCTAGTGGTGTCCAAGATCAGTTTAGCAATATGAGAACAAAATGTTTTATATTCTAATATTTGTATTTTATAGTTACCTTCTGTTTTGACAACTGAGACTGGTTCTCCATTTACGGTGATGATATAAACTTGCCTTTAAAACTACACTTATTTTAAAAAGTAAAGGGAGTTTAATGAAGGAAAAACATTGAATCAATACTAGTAGAAGTAGGGTGCAGGTATGGCAAAAATCATGAGAATGATTTTCAAAATTCTCTGGGGTTTCTACTTGGTGGACTCATACTGGGTCTCATCTGAACCTCCAGAGAACTCTGGAAATGACCTATTCTGAGGCTCCCTAAATCTGATCAACCAAGAGTGTTGGCAAGTCTCCACTTCCTCCCCTTCCTCTGGAATCCCTCTAGTGCCTGCGATGAGCTGAATCCTCCCTGCCGCCTGTCAGAACTACACCAGAGGCAGTTTTCATGCAGCACTAAGTGCAGGCATGTTGGTGCTGTACCAATTCATTTATTCGGTATTCGTTCAGCAAACATCATGTGCCAAGTGGCAAACATAGGCCATGCTCCACTGACTCCCAGAAAGCATGAAATCCTCAGCACGGAAAGATAAGCCAACCTGTCTAATGTGATGGGAAGAGCACAAATTTGGAGTCAGACCAGGATGTTATAGATCTGGCTCCACAACTCACTGAGTAATCAAGGGCAAGTCCTTTCCCCTCTGTGTTTTTTTCCAACACCACTTCTGATACTAAGTGTTTTTTTTTTTTTCTCTCCCTAACACCAAATACTTATTTTTCAACCAATTCTCCAACATCAGCTGGGTGTCCAACAATTCAACTCAATTCAATTCTGATACTGACTCCCAGAGTTAGGGCAGCCCGCACAGGCTAAGGGTTTAGTCCCATAAGACTGTCACACTTTTGATGCAAAAGGGCTTCCCAGCTACCCTCACTTCGTCCAGCTGACTACAAATTTGGGGTTCCCACAACATCCTCGGGCTCTATAATTCTCTAGAATGACTCACAGGACAGCATTCTATTTACTAATACAGATTTATTATAAAGGATACAACTCAGTAGCAACCAAGTGGAAGAGATGCATAAAGCAAGGTATTGAAGCTGGGGGTGGCACCCATTGCCCTCTCTGGGTGCAGGTGCACCACCCTCACAGCACCTCATGGCAAGCAGACAGCTATGCCAGGAGGGAGACAGGAGGAAAGGGGTCCCAGGCACAGCTGTTGTGATGAATAACTGAGTGAATGCAAAACACTTGGTGGTAAGCAACCACTCAATATAACAGCTGCTATTCTTATTACCTCATCCACTTTACTCTCAGCATATGTATATGTGCATGTGTGTATGAAAAGTAAAGGCCCCCAAGAGAGATTCCAGGTTCTGGTGTCATCGTTAGATTCCACAGCTCAGAATCACACGCCCCAGTCATGTAGAAGCGCTAATCCAACCTCGCTCCTAACTGCTTCCTCAGGAGTGACTGTGTGTAGAGCTATTTTAACTCCTCAAACCCATAATCTGAGTATGGGAAACATGGACCTTGGAAAAGCCTCTCAAATTCTTAATTTAATTGATATACATATATTGTACCTGAGGTTCTCATTATTCCCACTTCTTTCCCTTTGGAGTTGTGTGCCTCTGGTCAAATTGCAAAGGGGCTCTGGGTTCTTGAGAGTAGATGGTCAAGAAAAAAAATGCAGACATGTAAACGGAAAGCTCTGGCTAGGTGATTAACCTGATGACTTTATGGAAGTTCAAAAACACATAGGCATTTAAGGGTTGGTTTAAAACCTTGCTGTGACTCTCGGGACAGTTCCATAAACTGATAGTTATTGATAAGATTCACTGATTCCTATATGGCACATGTTGAGAGCTTCAAAGGCATTACTTTATTTAATACTCCCAACGTGCTTACGATGTATTTCCTTTTATATTTATCCTCCCTTCACGGGTAAGAAAACTGAAATTTAAATGAGAGTGCTGGGATTTAAATCCAGAGCCGACCCTGCTCCCTAACCTCCCAAGACCTTGCTTTTTTAACCACTGAGTGGTTAGGTTAGCATCTCTATGCCAGAGAAAGTATCTCTGAGGGACGCCTTTCTAATCATCAGGGCACCTCAGCCTTAGAGATAATTCCTCAATCAAGAAACTCCCACACAGGAAAGACTGCCTCATCGGAGCAAGATGCCCCACCCTGGGTACACACACCCGAATCCGCCCAAGCGTGCCCCCCCACCCCTTTATAGGAGGTCTGAATTGCCCGGCAGGAAGACCCAATTCTTGGTGGGGGGGGCGGGGCGGTAATTCCTTAATTCATAAGGAAACCCTCTCTTATTCCTAAGGAATCTCTCTCCGATATTTCTAAGGAGGACAGCCTACATAATTTGCGGGACCCAAAGCAAAAAAAGAAAATCTGAGGTCCCCTGCTAAAAAATAAAAAATAATTCAAGAATGAGACAGTAGAGCCCTGAGATTCCTCTTCTGAGACTACACTAGTCTATTTGCCCAGGTAACCGACCCTGCTTCAGAGATTCCCTTTCAGTGAAGCGATTGGCCCGCTCGGTCAGAATCCGTAAATCCTTCTAACCTGGGGTAAACCCGACTGTCTATCATTCGAGAACAAATCTTGGGAGAATGTCGGTGAATTTGGAATCACTTTCCTGGCTTCCGCAGAACCTTCCCTCGCACCGCTCTAGCCGTTCAGTGTTCTAGATAGCGTGTCCCAGCTCCACCTTCGGGGTGTGTGGGCCTCACAGCATGCTGCCCATCACCGGGGCAACCGACGCCACGAGCAGTGCATTGTGGTCTGCAACAAAATGCAGGAGAAAGATCCTGCGGGAACCATTGAGCCCATGGACCAATGGGGGAGCTCTAGGGGTTGCATCAAGCCAGTAGGAATGTTCTGTGAGGGCGGGCCTTCAGGAGCAGGGCGGAGCCTAGGCACTAGGCGGCGGTGTCTGGTGTGGTGCTCCTTAGATGCGCCACGGCTTCAATAGCGACGGCTTCTCCTCCTAGGTGTGAGCTTCGCCAGCCCCTCCCCCAGGAGACCGTCGCAGTTGGCCAGCACCTGCTCCACTGTGAGAATCTTGGGGCTCCGGGGGACTTCGCTACCTTGTTTTGTCTCTCCCCAGACTTCTCCTGCGTTTGGGTCTGTGTGGACCGCGCTCCCTGAGAAGCGGTCTGGGGGGCGTCATCCCGGGACGGCGGGGAATGGGCAAGGGATAGCTGGCGTTTTGCAGACGCATTCCGCACCCCAACTCTTCACCCTTTGTCTTGCCCCCCGTCCCCCAGGTAACCATGTGCGACCGAAAGGCGGTGATCAAAAATGCCGATATGTCGGAGGAGATGCAACAGGACTCCGTGGAATGTGCTACTCAGGCGTTGGAGAAATATAACATAGAGAAGGATATTGCGGCGCATATTAAGAAGGTAAAGACGGGGCGCTGGCGGGGGGGACTGAGGCTGATGGCTTTCAGCTGGAGCGAGTCACAACTTAGTTTCCTCTGCGGGATTATGCATCCCTAGAGCGCCTGGTAGAGATCCTTGAGGAAACGCAGGGCAGCTCGTGTGTAGAGGTTTCCAGAAAGAACGCAAGTGAATTTTGCGCTCCTCTTGGGAAGACCAGAGTCTCGGCGCCCCAAGTTTTTTTTTTTTTTTTAATTTATTACCCAGGTCTGACGGGGAAAGCGCCACCTAGCAACGGTTTCCAGGATCGGGGAGCAGCGGTTCCCCGATCTGCACGATTCCTGCGCCGAAGATCCATCTGGGTGTTCGGGAGGGAGGGAGGAGTGCGTGGGTGTTTCCAGCCAGGCCAGAGGGAGATCTTGCCAGCCTTCCAGTGGGGAGTTTAGTCGCCAATTGAGAGAAAGTAGGTGGTAGTGGTAGTTGGGGGACTAGGATGGAGCTTGGTAAATGACAGTCTATAGACAGCTGTCAGACCTGCCAACTGCCCCAGCTATGTTTTCTGGAAGGGAAGGAAGCTGGCAGCCTAAGTCGTGAGAGGGTTGCAGTTGAGAATGGTAAGATGAAAGACTTTAGATGAAATATAAAGAAATGCCTTTTCTTTAAGATTTTATTTATTTATCTTTAGAGGGGAAGGGAAGGAGAGAAATATTAATGTATTGTTGCCTCTCGTGTGTCCCCTGCTGGGAACTGGCCTGCAACCCAGGCATGTGCCCTGACTGGGAATCGAACTGCGACTCATTGGTTCACAGGCCTGTGCTCAATCCACTGAGCTACACCAGCCAGGGCAGAAATGCCTTTTTTTTTTTGACAAACGCAACAGTGCGTTCCTATAGCTTGTAAGAATGTTCTCCTTGATCTAAAAAATGTTAGTGCTGCATACAATATAAGAGGAGCCAAATCACAGACTTCTAATAATTTTATAGATAAGGAATAGCTGTGGCCCCTGTCGATAGTAACCTAGTGAAGAAATTAACACGGGCATTCTAGTTAGTCCCCAAGCATCTCGGAGTGGGGAAAACAGTGTTCCTGCAGAATATCAGCCTCAAGATAGATGTGAAAAGTAGGGCTATTTAAATTATAATTAAGGATAAAATTTGACCAGGTGGCTGTTAGATTCTGCTCCCAGCATTCTTTTTATAGAAGCATTGGAGTGCCAAGTGTCTTGTCTCCTTAAATGAAAATTTTGATCCATAGTGGTTTATATGCTAATTGAGACTTTGTCCTTTTGGAAGTCTTGTTATCAAGGATACTGGAGTGCAGTTAAGGAATGAACTACAATGGGCTAAAAACCATTTTCTGGGATTTGGGGGGTGCACAACTGACATAAGGTAGGAGGACTGTTCAGTTCTGTTTACACGCGGGAACAAGATAAACTAGAATCGTTGATGTCACCTGTCAATGAATATTACAGAAGTTATGAAGGTGGAATTACCACGATAACAAAATGGTCTGTCTTTGAGGCTGCCCTTTGTGCTTTTTACATCCCAGCCCATTCCCAGCTTAGCTCAGACTGCAAGTATGTTTGCATTAATGCACTATGTAGGCGACTTGGAGCTGGGAAACATTCTTTCATTCTAAGAATCTGCAGATGCTAACGTTCCTCATTTTTACCCCTGCAGACTCGGCCTATCCAGGAGGCAAACTCTGACCTCTGGTTTACCACTAAAATTCTAGTGTTCTTTTTCTCTCCCCTCTCCCACTAGGAGTTTGACAAGAAGTACAACCCCACATGGCACTGCATCGTGGGGAGGAACTTCGGTAGTTACGTGACACATGAAACCAAACACTTCATCTACTTCTACCTGGGCCAAGTGGCCATTCTTCTGTTCAAATCTGGTTAAAGTGGACTGCACCACACCCCCAGTGATCCATTCAAAAACGAGGATTGCAGCCTAAATTCCAAATACCAGAGACTGAAATCTTCAGCCTTGCCTAAAGGAACACCTTGATCTTGAACCTTTATTGTGTTGTTTTGTACAGGGCATTCTCTGTACTCATTTGTTGTGGTTATAAAACAATTAGCAAAACAGCTTACATTTGTATTTATTTTCTATTCCATACCTCTCTGCTCCATGTTCTTCCTCCTCAAAAATCCTTTCCTTTTCCCCCCAAAATAAATCTGTTGAAGAACTTTGTGTTACAATTTGTTCAACTGATCTCAGATTGCTGAAGGTGGTCCATAGCCATTTTAAGTTAGTGGGGGTGAGTCCCTGAAGTAAGCTTCTGTGGGGTATGGTACACTAACCTATTCAGTACTCCGAAGTCTGTCATTCTCAACCCATCTGCAACTGTCGTGCATGGCATAAGAGAACTCAGGAGTGCGTGTTGGAGAAATTTCTGGATTAAGTCTTACACCTAACCTGATAAATAGTGTCCTTAAGTGCTCATTAAGAGATGTTGCTATAGAATGTTCTGGGCCTTAGGCCTCAAGTGATTGTGCTGATGAATGTGGAATGGAAATACGCCGATAACTAAGTTGGGCTAATGAGAAATTTGGTCTCTCTCAGCTATCCCCACTCCCTTGCCAGGCCCCAAAAGGATACTGCAAAGATGAAAGGTTTTAAAAGGAGAACTGAGCAGCAGCTCTCCATGTGATTCTTCTGAAGTCTCTGCAGGAATTGAAATGTGTGAGCCTGCTGTGCGGTGCTGTGCTTTAGCTGCAGTCAGAAACCCAACTAACTAATGTGAATTGAGGTTGTCATTAAAAGACCCAGTTAAAGCTGGTTAAGTAGTCTTCATTAAAGTTTCCTGCTATCAATTTTAGGAAGACAAGTCTTTTAAGACAAGCAAATATGGCAGACTTGTCTTACAGGTAGAAAGGAAATACTCCAGAGGCTGAAACCGGCCACAACCATCTTGGGAAGTTGTTGGAGGGCCTGGCTTCCTAGTTACCCTACGCTCCGTATTCACATGAAGTATGGATTTTTACTTGAGCTCTTGGACTTGTGAGCTACACTTAGGATTTCTGAGCCACCAGGTTATTGCTACCTAGAAGGGGTGATAGATCTGAATTGATAGGTGATGCTCCATCTTAAGAGCAGCATTAGGTCTGTAACATCCTTGGAAGATTGTTTTTCTTTACTGGTACTTGGGGGTTTTAGGAGTCCTTGTGAAGTTGAGCTATTTTAGGACTGGGAACATTTTCAATCTGTTCATGTAAATACCAGCAGCTGGACATTGGGGGTTCTGACTTGATTAGGCCCTTATCTACTGCCAGGAAGTGGCAGCTTTTAATTTATTTTTTGATTCAAATGTGAAGAAACCACATTGCTGTGGAGATAAAACTGGGCTGATGGTTTACAAAGTTCCTTCCAGTGCCTGTTCCTTGTTAATGTCAAAGGCCCATAGGCTCCAGCTAGCTGGAAAAAAAAAGTAAGCTGAAGTCTCTCTAAGGCTTAGCATTTTATTAAATGTTTCTAGTTGCTGTCTGTCTTTCAGACAGTTGCATATAGATTGCTGTATCTGAATGCTTACCAGTGACAGGGCAAGATCTTAAAAGAGTGAAGGTACATAATTGACCCCTACTGTGTTGGGACAAGAGGCAGCATATCAGAAACCTTTTGAAATAGCCCTGTACTAAGCTAATCTACAATTAACAAACTGCCAGGCAACTCACAGGTTGGTTTCTGCAATTTCTTACTTAGCCAAGCCCCACAAAAACCTTAAGCTCTATCCACATTCAAAACATGCCTCATTTTAACACCAATTACTGTATTAAGGATATAAGAGCCCTGAGGACTAGAGGGGGTTAGGCTAAATAGTTTTCAAACTTTTCTGCTTTAAAAGCCTTTCTTCAAATGTATTCTGACAAAGAAGTTCTTTATGTAAGACTTAAATGCAGGACCTTGCTGGTACATTTCTTCTTTCAAGGAGTTGTTGAGCTGCTTTCTGCATGACAGGCACGGAGAGAGTGCACAACAGTGGCTTTGGTAGAAAGAAGAGCACTGAATGAGTGATGACAGATGTATTTCTCTCAAGAAAAAATAAATCACAAATACCAAACTGTAAACTCCTTTAGTGGTTCAGTACATAATTCTAGTTGCAGTCGTTAGTCCTCTGATGGGCCTTGGCTTTTGTCCTTCAACCAGCCCTAGGAGGAAAGGTTGACTTGGGTGCAGTTAGGAAGGTTTCTGGTTCAAATAATTAGATTCCAATGATTCACTGTCCCTCTGGAAGTCAGCACCAGCAGAGAAACTACAAACACTTCAAAATCGCCTTAGTGCTGGTTTTACCCATACCATGCACTGCATAGCTGAGAAAAAAATAGCAGGAACTGGGCAAAAAAAAACAGACGCAATAACACCTCAGGGAGAGGGCCTGAAGCAGTTTCTGATGTAAGATGAAATAAAGTGACAAGAATTTGTTTTTTCCACTTTGAGATTGGTCGTATCAGAAATGAGTCCAAGGCCCACATCCCTAGGAGGGGACATTACGTTGCTGGCCTCGCCAGCCTGATTATCCCTCCGCTGCAGCCTCCCGACAGGACGTGAGCGGTTCATGCTCTAGGACTGTAAAGGAGTTAGAGTTTGAAGCCAGAATGAATGGCCACGATGCCCGATGTTAAACTTTCATAAGTCACCTTCTGAAAGCCTGCATCTTCTATCATCTCCTTGAACTCCTCCTAAAACACAAAGGGAGACACAGCAAGGGTCACCAGGACTTCACCTTTAGGGCCTTTGTGGTAAACTACAGAAGTTTTATACCTGACATGGGAACCGTCGAATACTTTCCACAAGGTACTGGTAGGACTTCCAGTCTCCTGCGATCACTTCTCCAAGGACAGGGATGACCTGGAAGCTGTAGAGATCATAGAGCCTAAACAAAAAGACCAAAGATTAAGGTTAGAACATGCCCCTTGGTAAGAAGCAAGAAGGTCTAAGCCTGGGGTCATCAACTCTAAACCTATAGGGGTCAAGCAAGTAACTAAAACAAGTGAAGTGAGCCAGGTACAAGAGCAGTACGGAGTAGTGAGGACGCTGTCACAGGCATGGTTAGGAAGTACCATAAACGTGGAGAGGGGGTACTTACTACTCAGCTCTGACCACGGCCATGTAGGAATATGGCTTACTCAGGGTTGCCCTATTATCGATTTCTCAAGTGAAGCTGGAAATCCAGATTTTTATGGAGACTTCTGATTTTTAAATATGAACATCTAAGTCAAGTTTTTAAGATGCCAGGTGTCAAACAAAATCTGTGGACAGACTGCAGCCTCTGGTTGCTGGTTTGAGGCTCTTCTGGCCTAGACGGTGTTCTTCAGGAGTGGCTGACATCTGAGGGGGTACTATCCCTCGGGGAGTCTGAGAATAAACTATGAGGTTCATGCTTACTGCTTACTGGCTACTTTCTATCCATGCTGGGACAGGAATCGTTGGCTGAACGATGAGAATCAAGCCCTGTTAACAATGCCAACCTGGACACAAGGGGATTGTTGACTTGGCTAAACTCCAGGCAGAGAAACCGTCCTCCTGGTTTCAGGACCCGATGAGCTTCCTGAAGTGCCTGAGTGAGAAAAGGAACAAAAGAACATTCCTCAGCAGACTCACTGTGAGGCCAAGGCAGCTTTAGCTTCTGTCCCCAGTGGGGGCCATGTGAGAGGCAACCACATCTCTTCCTCTCTTTCTCCCTCCCTGCCCCTCCCTCTAAAAATAAATAAAAATAAAATCTTAAAAGAAATAATAGGACTTCTGGCCAAGATGGAGGCATAGGTGGAAACACTGTACCTCCTCGCACAATCAAGATTAAGGTCAACAAATATTTATAAACAATAACACAATCAGAACACAGAAAATTGAACTACGAAGTCTGACAGTCATTCAACCAGACCGGTAAGAGGGGCGGAATCGGCAGTCGACGGAGAGGGAACGTGGCTGGAAAAGGCAGTGCTTGGCAGACCCGGGAGCACTGGGGAGCGTAGGTGGCATGGAGCTTGCAGACCCCAGACGTAGGGAGGAGATGAGCAGAGCACACAGGGCGGTTGGCTGACCGCAGACACACATTCTCGTGCGGATAGACTGGGCATTTGTGGGAGGCAGCGGAGGGGATGCAAATCCAAGAAAGCTCGGAACAGGCGCCATTGTTCCCTCTCTGACCCTGCCCCCACGGATAGCATCACAACCCAACGACTAGGTTGCCATGCCCCGGTAAACACCCAACGCTCCGCCACACGTTCGCCACACGTTCGCCACAGGTGCCACCTAACCAAAAATGACTCAAACAGAACAGCTCAGTGCCCCAGAGCCAATACTTTCAAGCGACTGAGAGATAGCCAACCTATCAGATGCACAGTTCAAAACACTGGTGATCAGGATGCTCACAAAATTGGTCGATTTTGGTCACAAATTAGATGAACAAATGAAGGCGATGATAAGTGAAATGAAGGAAAATGCACAGGGAACCAATAGGGATGGGAAGAAAACTGGGACTCAAATCAATGGAGTGGACCAGAAGGAAGAAACAAACAGCCAAGCAGAAAAGAATGAAAAAATAAGAATTCAAAAAATGGAAGAGAGGCTGAGGAACTTCCAGGACACCTTTAAACGTTCCAACATCCGAATTATAGGAGTACCAGAAGGGGAAGAGGAAGAGCAACAAGTGGAAAACTTATTTGAACGAATAATAAAGGAGAACTTCCCCAATCTGGCAAAGGAAATAGACTTTCAGGAAGTCCAGGAAGCTCAGAGAATCCCAAAGAAGGTGGACCCAAGGAGGAACACACCAAGCCACATCATAATTACATTAGCCAAGATTAAAATGAAGGAGAGAATTCTAGAAGCAGCAAGAGATAAAGGGACAGTTACCTACAAAGGAGTTCCCATCGTACTGTCAGCTGATTTCTCAAAAGAGACCTTACAGGCAAGAAGGGGCTGGAAAGAAGTATTCCAAGTCATGAAAGGCAAGGACCTACATCCAAGACTGCTCTATCCAGCAAAGCTTTCATTTAGAATGGAAGGGTAGATAAAGTGCTTCTCAGATAAGGTCAAGTTCAAGGAGTTCATCATCGCCAAGCCCTTATTACATGAAATGTTAAAGGGACTTAGCTAAGAGAAAGAACATAAAAAACAGGAACAGAGAAAGGACAGCAAACTCACAGTTATTAACATCCACACCAAAAACAAAAGCAGACTAAGCAGTCACCTAAAACAGGAGCGGAGCCACAGAAATGGAGATCACGTGGAAGGTTAGCAACAGGGGAGTGGGAGGAGAGGGTGGGGAGAAGGTACAGAGAATAAGTAGTATAGAAGGCGGGGGAAAATAGACAGGGAGAGGGCAAGAGTAGCGTGGGAAATGTAGAAGCTAAAGAACTTATGACACATGGACATGAACTAAAGAGGGGAGTGTGGGTGGGAGGGGGTGTGAAAGGTG
>PVKM010002687.1:0-62847 GCA_004027735.1 Carollia perspicillata | reverse complement strand
CATGAGGGGCACCCCAAAGTGGTGAGTGATATGCACATAGAATAGGCAGGAAGTACGTGAGACACCACTAGTTAGTGCCATTTTAAAGTAAAGCCAGAGCCCATAAAAGTCCTAAAAGTGTGAGCTCAGACACAATATGCAGCCAAGAGCCATGGAAGGAGGTGGAGAGATGGTGCAAGGGTACATAAGAAAGGCCTGCTGCCATGTTGCCATCAAAATCCTCAAGAAAACTCAGAGCCACAAGTGCTTATCTGGGCACTTCTTGGTTTAGATGTCTCATGTCTCTTGAAAGTCAATAATTGAATATTCCCTGCACAGTAGAAAGAGCACATCATTTTCTGAGTTTTAGTGCTAATGAAAAACACAACCTTTACTGTGAAAAAGCTACTTCCCTGTGTACCCAGAGCAACCTCCATCCCCATTAGTGATATAAAAATAAAACTGGCAGAACTTTACCTGAATACAAGGGAAATGGAAAAAATATATACAGAGGTGGGCAAAAGTAAGCTTACAGTTGTGAGTGTGTGGATCACAGAGCTCATTCTGATCTGCTTTTTCCAACCTCTGTAGCCTCAGAACAAAAGTCAAAGGTATGCTTTTTGCCAAGATAAGTTTCAAAATTGAAAAAGCTCTTTAAATTATAAATTGATTCGATAAAAATTCTGATATTTGAGTTTAGTTAGGCTAATTTAAAATTTTCTCTAAGCATTCAGACTCATAGGTGCAACATGTTATCTATAAATAAATAAAAGTTTGTATCCCTTGATCTCCATAACTAGAAGAAAATAAAATAGCATAACTCCATAAAATAGCATAACTAGAAGACAATGGACAAAACCATATAGAAACTGGAGCATACAGGTAGGAATCTCCATCATACACAGAATATATGGCAAGTGCCTAGAACAATGCATGATGTGTTTAAGTGCCCAATGAATAGTTAGGCACTTAAAAGTATTATAGGCACTTCACAGAAAAAATAAATGAATTCGTGTTAAAGAGAAAACCAATGATATAAAACTACTAAATAAATATATGGTTATGGTATTAAAATCACTCTGACTATCTACTCCATCATATATATAATTTTAAAATTACAGTATTTATGATTATAGGCACATTCAATACAATTGTTTAAGCTTGTGAAAATTTTTACATACTATTAAAATAGAAATGCCTAAATGTTAATGTAGTTTGGACATTATTTTACAGATATAATCAAAAACATTTACAAACTACTAGTTTAGAAAATATGGACCGTCAACATGTGCTGGAATCAATACACTCATGTAGTCTGTTGTTCATCCAGGGCTGAGCCTCTCCTCTGTAGCAGGCAAAGTGAGAGGCATTGGTGGTGATGAGCAAGTAAAACTTGGCCTCTCTCTCCGGCAGAGCACCTGGTTTAATATTATATGGGCCTTGAGTAACAGAACAAGTGTAAGGCGTTAAATGTTCCTTATTGAAAACTTCCATTAACCTCAAATGAATCTTTGTCAAATTGAAAATAATAATATAAATCTTTATGCGTGCTTATGTAGCACTTCCAATTTTTTTTAATACAACAAAACTCTCTAGAATAGTCTCTCATAAAATCTTTTAGTTTATAGGAATCCCAATCATATTACTCTGGATTCTATTATATATAAGTCCATGTGTGTAATACAGAAAATTAAATTTTTTCAAAATGTGTAAAACAGTTAAATAGGAAATTTTTAAATATTGAATTAAGCTTCCATCAAAACTCAGTGCTTTTCTTAATCAGTTACACTAAGTGAGATTTGTTGATCATTTAACCAACATATTAAGGGGATATTCCAGTGAAACTGAACTACTTTTAAAAATATTTTTCCATGTTGTTTCTACATGTGCTTAAGCCATTTAAGACACCTATACATTCAGTTTATTAAATGCAGACCTTTACTTAAGAACCAGCTTAAAAGTCAGCATGCCCATTAAGTCTTTTCTACCCACAGGTATAAAACTACTCAAGTCTTTGTGGTTTTAAAGGGAAAGGGTCGTTAACGGACATGTATAAAGAACCCATGGACAAAGCCAAAGCAGGGAAGGATTTAGGTTGGGAAGTGGGGGTGGGTGGGGCGGGGGAAAGTGTGGGGGCGGGCGGTAAATGGAGAAAACAGTACTTGAACAACAATAAAAAAATAAAGAAGTAAGTGCCATTGGTTTTACAAGATGTCATCATCATCATGACCATCATCATCAACATCATCACCATCATCATACCATTGTCTTCAGTTTCCGTAATCATACTTTATATTGCAATTAATTAGGAGTCTCTCATTTCTCTTCATCAAAAACTTGAATATCCAGTGGTTTATACTGCTAAAGCTTTAAATTTTGTGATAAAAGATATCTTATAATTAGCACTCAGCTGTGTGTAGATTTTCATTCATATGTCTTCTATAGGCTGTAGTCTCATTACTACCGCCGTGTTTGCTTGCCTTTATTCTGTAGGCTAAAATAAGCAAATGAACTCTGTACAGCATATTTTAAAAAGGACTTATTCTCTATCTAGAATAGAATTATGACTGTCATGCAAAAACAGAATACTATGAATAGAATGAGCATTCTTTCTGTTAGGGATCATTTCTGTGATTTCATAAAATGAGTATGGCTTTTGAACTGGAATAGAAAGAGTTTATGTCTTGAAAACATTTCCTTCAGATGTAAACTGATAGAAATGTTTAAAAACAAAGAACAAAACAACATGCTATTTCTAGTCACCAAATGTATTATTTTTAAATGTATTTATTGATTTACATTGTATTCCATTAAAACTATTGTTTGTTTTTGAGATTTCTGGCTTCCAAATTTAAGTAAGATTATTCTTTTTGGCTCCTCTGATTATTGTTATTTAATATTTATTACAAACCCATAGCATTTCTGGAAAGAAAAATCCAATAATACACACAATTGCTGTGTCTAAAGCGCTTATAAAATAAAGAAAGAAGGCATGGAGTAACACCAGGCACGTGTATGGTAGTTTGGTATTTTTCACCACACATATTTCTAAGCCTCATTTTTAATGGCACGTAATGAATTCTGTTGATTTTGTACACTGTAGATTTATAGTTGTACTGATGCCTGTTGAAGGATAACCTATTACCCAATAACTTTGTTCTTTCCAGAGGGAGTAAAAAATAATTTTACAAAGGTCCATTTCTTATTTCATAAATAAGCAAAGGGTTAAGTTCAGAGATTGTACTACTTTTTTTCTGTACTTTTTAAAAACATTTTTGGGATCTAGTAACTGCATTTCACCTGATCTCAATCAGTCTGTATTTTACATTACCTCATGTGTTGGTGCATCAAGCAGGAGACATTAAAGTTCTATATTCTAAAGTGTCTCTGGGGAGGGCTAAAAAGGGTATAAAAATGCTTGCCTTTTATAAGATTTCATTGTTTCCACGTATTGTGCTTTTCGCTTTTGAAATGTAATTGAGTTCCATGAGGGATTTGGCAGACTTACAGAAAGTAATAAAAATAATTAATGAACTGGACTATTAAGGAATGATATTTATTGAAAAACCTGTTTCCTGCCGAGCTACTGAAGTGCACACAGCCGTGTTTGGAAGATGCGTCTGCTGTGTGGTACTTCAGCATGCAAAGGAATGCCTCGTATTTCTATTAGATAGTATGCAGAAGAAGACAGTAGGGAACACTTAAACATGCAAAATGAAGCAAAATGAGATCCCATTGTTTCTTGTGAGTGCTGGTGCTCTTTGTATTGTCAACTTGTAACGCTAACACACGTGGGGTTACTTTAAAAGAACTGTTGCTGTAAGATCAACCTCTCAAGAGGCTTGCATTTATTTAAAGATATCAGTCAAATAAAATAGTCTGGCTCTCATCTTTTCAAAAGACAGTGGTAAGAAGTGAAGGTCATAAGACCATGGATATAAATGTGTAACATTCAAGTGTATGAAGTCATTCAGGGAGTTGCCTTCTGATTTGTCTTCTCTTTCAGAAAGACAGTGCTTTGGTGGTTTGGAACCTCCCTTGATTGCTTTGCTGAAGTCCTGCCCCAAACCTAAGTCAAGCCAGAAGAAGAAGAGAGTAAACCTGGAGTCAATTACAGGTCAAGTATTTGAATTCAAATGATATAGAGCAGTGTTTAAATGCTGCCTTTGGGGGCAAATACTTTTCTTGGGAAAAGTTTTAACTTTGCACATCTTTTTTTCTCTTGAAGTCTTGGCTTCCTCTTTGTGGTTATGATGTCTGTCTCAGTTTACACATAAATCTCTAGGAAAGTCCCATTGTAAGGCAAAATGCTTCATTTTCTTAAACCCTGCTGCATTTCTAGCCCCAATTTGCTGTGTAAGACTGAGAGAGAAGGGAAGGGAGAGACAGAGAGAGAGGAAGGAGGAGGAGGAAAAAAAAGAGGGAGAGAGGGTAGGAGGGAGGGAGGGAAGGATGGGAAAGGAAGGGAAAGAAAAGCGAATCAGTATACCCTGGGACCTTGTCCAGTATTGTGCCTTTGTGTCTTTATGCATGCTATTCTTTGGAAAAGAAACACATTACTAGCCATGTAACATTTCTGTGTTGGAAGGAGAAAGCACTGACTAGCTGCTGACTGCATTAAAATAAATTCTGCTACCTCTACTGAACACAGATAGAGTCAATTCTGCATTTAGATAACAACATAAGTCCATTTTAGAATTATTACAGAGCTAGTATTAGTTCATACAGGAAAATATTGAAAGCCATGTATTAGACAAACAAGCAGAAGTAAAACTGTATTAAGTGCCATGACAACAGTTCTTTAAGTTTATGCCATATCACCATTCACTCTTTAGTCATACATATTGCATAGACTTACGTTCTTAGAAACCAGAATACACCTTTCTTTGGAGCTCTTTAACAAACACTGAACCAGATGCAATTTTAGCAACAGAGTTAAACCACGTATCTAGTCTATAAACAGACACCAACCTGTTCTTAAAACTGGGGAAATATTTTCATCTTTCCATATCTATTTCTTCACTAAATATTTTTCCATTAAAAGAAAGACCATATGACTCTTATGGATATAACTTTATTTTATAGTGCTTGAAAGAAAATAAATTTGTTAATATATGAATCAAGTTAGGATGCAATAACATCAACTTCCCCTAGTGTTTTTCAACAATAGAACTTTGTGATGTCAGATAAATTGCAAAACACACAAAACAGAAACGAATGACAAAGCAGAGATGAAAGTAGTACATTTGTGTTAGCATTTGTGTGTATGTATAAGGGAAAGAGAGAGGGACAGAGAGAGAGAGAGAGAGGGAGAGAATGAACAGCGGAATCAAGAAAGCATGCCAGAGGAAACCTGATGATAAGGGTGCATTAGAGAATATGACCATTCTCTGATCCCACGTGTAAAGACTATAAAGGCAAGCAACTGGCATTGAATGACAAAATATGCAAATAAATCTATCCCCTGTAATGAGAATGTAACTTTTCTAAAAACAACGTGGGATTTAGTTAATTTTAACCAAACCATAGAACTGAAATATTAGTATAATTTAAATTGATCAATAAAATCATTTATTTGAAATTTGGAATATATATTAATTACTAAAATTGGCATATATATTGTTTAAAGGGATTCATTGAATATGGACCCTTTGAAATAAAAAGATGTCATTTTCTTTCCATTTACGATGCTAATGAAGTATAAATCCCATCCCTTTTACTTTTTTCAATTCTATGTTACTGAGACTGTTGGTCAGGTTAATTTTATCCTCTTGTTGATATTCTGTAATGACGTTTTCATCCTAGTGCAACCCCTGACCCGTGACACTGATTTAAACATGGGATATTATGTACAAGTGTATATATAAGAGTGCCTTTGTAGTGATGCAATGCTAATCGGTGTGGTACTATTATTAAACCACAAGTCTAGATATTGGTGTCTAGATTAGATAGAGATGTAAAGTTCATGAAGTTCAAATATACAGAATCCAAGATTCAAATATAATGGCATCTTTCAACTGAAAGCAAAATGATGGAAACGCATTACCTAAGAATAACAAATGACAGAAAATAAATTACTCTGTACTGCCTAGCATGTTAATCAAATGGCAAAATGCCAATGGCCTAACCCCTGGTGTAGTAGAATGTGGTGTGCCTTCCAGTGGGTGTGCTGATTGCACTTGCTAGAAAATTTAAAGGCACTCTGGAGCCCATATTGCCACAAATTACCCCCGTGGGGACACTGTGGTAGAGTAAAAGCTTGGAAAATAAGAATCTTCCCTTTTTCTTAGCTAAGAATGATGAACCTAGTGGGAAAAGGGAGGAAGTTAAAAAGGTGCGGGAAGTGATCTCACAGCCTCAAAGCTCTTTACTGTTTCTGTGAGGCACTCTGGGGAATTCACTGGGGAAGCTCCAAATCACTTTTCTGTTGTAAATCTTTGGGGAAATGCCAGATGATTCTGAGAACTACAAGTGAAAAGAAACTTTTCTGTCCTTGTAACATTTTTTGAAAAGTTTGAAATCTCATTTTCTGGGGTGGTTTTTTTTTTTTTTTTTTGGAGCAGACCATTGTTGTGGTTCCTGAGGCTTCAGGAGCGGGGATGGTTTAATAAGAGGGAGAATCCGTCAGCAGTATCTCGGACAGGTAGGCAATAAAGAGGATCTATTAGAAGATAGAAATTGAAAAATGTTAGAAGAAGAAAATACATAAGCTTAATCTGTAGAAAAACAGTTGCTGGAAAAAATGTAGAACAAATAATTCAAGTTATCAGTTAGAGAATTCGAAAAAGGGAGCAGAAGAGAAAAGAGAAGGAAAGCTTTTTAAAAAGCAGCAATATGGTCTGATAATTTTCTTCCTAGAAGATCTCAAAAAAGAAACCTGTATATTATATACTAAATTTAATTATACCCTGCCAGATTGCAAGAATGTGTTCATGAGGTCATTTATTTTAAGATATTAATAGAAAAATGTCAATATTCAACAGCATTTGTTGTTATTTAACAATAAGCGTAGATCAAGTAAAATAATCATAAAACAAGAAGTGTCTGAAAATGGAAGGATGAAAATAAAGAAACTGGTTAGTGGTCTTCTAAGCAAGTTATAATAGAGTCCCATACTTGAGGTCAGGGTCAGTTGAAACGTTAACACGTGATCGAGAAGGGAAAAACAGTGACTATTTCAACAATGATCCACTAGTTCGTAATCCAAATTTTCTTTCATTTATTTCAATTTAATTAAGTTTAAATCCTCGGAAAGAGGAAGAGATAGAATTAACTAATAAATATGCATTCTTTCATTTCTATCCATCTATTCCTACATTCACTCATTTCGTCGTTATATTACTGACAACCTACCATGTACCAGTCACTCAAATTGATACTGAAGTCAGGGGAAATAGAATAAGCAGAATTCCTTCCTTTAGAAGCTTATTCTACTAATCACAAGTGTGAGCATTATTCAAAATAAGAAACAAATTAAAAATATATTTTAATGTAAGGCTTTCTGGTTATATACTGAAATTTTAAAATGGAATCAAATAAATATCTATATTGGTTTTCAGCCAGTTTTCCAACATTACCCCATTAGAGCATCACACCCTTGCATCAGCTAAGGTGACCCTACAGTTCCCATTCAATAGACAGGGTCATCACGCCCACGTTGCAGAAGATGCCTCTCCGAAACAATATGACAAGTGTCAGAAAACTGTGGTCCCTGAGGCAAATCCAACCTACTGTCTCCTTTTTTACAGCCCACAGTCTAGAAGTAAATTTTCCATTTTTCAAATGGCTGAAAGATATCACTAGAGGGATAATATTCTGTGACACATAAAATAGTGTAAAATGTGGTTTCAGTGTCCATAAAGAAAGCTTATTATACAATGGCCACACTTCTTCATTATGTTTTCTATGGCTTCTCTCACATGGCAGTGTCTGATTCGAATGCTTCAGACAGAAATCGTATGCCCTGCAATACCTCAAATACTGATAACCTGGCCCTTCACAGGAAAATGTTGCCATACCTGGCAATAAAGGAAATAATCCTTATAATTTACGTAATATCCAAGTTTTATTGAGTGTTTAATATAGGTCAGTCAGTGTCATTTACTCTTTGCAGATATTATATTAAGCAATAAAATAATTAATGAGGAAGGGAGGTCCTCCGTGTTACACACGTAGAAGTGAAAAATGAGGTATTGTCTTAAGGTTAGATGTTAAGAACTTGAGCAGGGATTTCAGCCTAGGCAGGCTGGCTGCAAAGCCTAAGCTCCTTTTTGCTATTTTACACTTACAGTAGTAGTAGGCTGGCCCTCATAATATCCAAGATCCCTTCAAACTAGAAATTGCTGTAATTCTTTAATCTGAATCCCAAATGATTTTATGTAAATGATGACACATTCTAACTCCCATTTGATATTTTATTTTTTATTATTTTTTAATTTTTTGAGAGGCAACAGCTTTTATTTGAAATCAAAGAATAGGTATTCCAGAAGCACTGATTCAAGTAGAAATCCAAATAGTGTTTCAATAATGGGGTGAGAGCAAAGGGTTTTTTATGAGAACAAGAAGGGAAATAATTACATTTATAGAAAGTAGGAATTTCTAGTGGTGCTAATAAGTTTCTGATTCTAAAAAAAAGTCTTTAATCATCAGACCTCATAGTCAGGAGGTCTTCTTTCTTATTATCTGCAAAAAGGTTCTTTGAGATACAATGTTGCTTTAGCCTCAGTTCAAAGGTTATTTTGCCTATTTCAAACATTCCAAACTGTTCAAGGAGTAAGAGGAACAATGCAGTTCCTCTGGAATGGCTGTCTGAACTCCATTTGATTTTATTTTTTAATCTTCTTTTTTTTTACTTTTAAAATTTTTGTTCAATTTCAGGTGTCCCCATTTCTCCTCATTACTCTTCCTTGCCTTACCCACCCCACCTCCCACATTCAATCCCCCGCATGTTGTCTTTGTCCATGGGTCCCGGATGCTAATGGTAAACTCTGCTGATTTTAATTGCTGCTCTGTTGTTTGAAATGGAAAATTAATATAGAATCATAAAAGAGATTGATTTTTTGGATCCCTTATTTGTGATTGTTTACAAGGATTATGGCCACTCATTCTTCCCTGCCCATGGAAGGGGTTAAATTTAAGAATGCATGATAAACGCTTCACTTATAACCAGGCCAGGGGTCTTACTTATCTTTTCACTCTCAGTAATCTATGAAAGAGTTTCAGACAAGCTGGGAACTTAATCCACATATATGTTGTGACGTCAAGGGCATTATTCAAGAAATTAGTCTTCATGTTCAACACCCACACCAAATAAAAGTTACATGATTTAACACTACTAAGTTAGAATCACTGTGAGCCATAATATATACTCTTATAGCAGAAATGTCAGGAAAATGAACTTTGAATTATCTCAAGGACGTTTACTGTGAATGGCTTTAAGAGAGGCAGCAAGGCGTTGGATGCAGGCTTCCTTTCAGGAGTAATTAGAAACTGCAAAGGCTGCTCAACACTGTCCTCTGTGACCCTTCAATAAAATGGATCGAAACTAATAAAAGGACATTTCATCTAAGCCCCACACAAACTAATACAGATACCTCAAAATCTTTAACCCTGTGCCCAATGAAAAAGAACACTAAACCAACAAAGTCCACCAACTTCCTCTTGAAAATATGCTTTGTATCAGATTGTAAGTGTTTCTGTTCAGATTGTAAGTGGTTCTGTTCACAATAGAACAGAAGGCAGTACTGAGATTCACTTCGAGAAGCCTCCTCCTTCAAAAGATTTCTTATTACTCAGTGTCTTTTTTGTCATCTTCGTACTTGCGTTCATTTCTAATATCACTTGGTTATGTGTGTTTGTATAAAAAATGCATTTGTCCCTAAATTGTAATTCACTTAAAGGCAATATCAAATATTTCTTTTTAGCCATTTGACACATATTTTAGTAGTATCAGTTCTATAATTTTCACATACACATTTGTAATAATGAAATCAGAAAATAAACAATGTTTTTAACAGTAATTTCACCATGAAATTTTAACAAAAATGGTAATCATTGGGGTATTTACGATCTTCATGAAGAACTCAGTATCAACACATAACTGCTGTCAATCATACCTATGAACTATGCATACAGTCACCCTACAATACCTGCCCGAGGGGGAGGTCAAGCTGTGCTGAAGATGCACCAAACCATTCACTCATCAGAGCATGCTGGCGAGATAAATACTGTTAGAGTTATTGTTTTAGGGGGAACTGGAGTTTTCAAGTAAGTCAGTGGTAAGAAATCAGAACTGCACCAAGATATGCCTGAATCAAATGGCTGTATCCCTTATCTGAGAGCTGTACTGATTGTATAAACAAGCTGGGAGAGAGAGAGAGAGATGCTTGACACTAAAAGCATACAAAGAGAATATTAAAATTAAAAATTAAAAGCAGGTGATGAAGGTAAGTATGCATTGATCATGGTATTTTTAGCTTTCAAGCTGGAAAAATAATAGAATATTTTTAGAAAAATATTTTTGAAATCTAATTACAAATTGATAAGAAGGTGAAGGGTAACTAGGAAGTGGTGTATGGAAGTAAGGAAGGCCAGAGCTTTCAGGCACTCATTTATTCAGTTCATGTCCTTCTGTTGCCAACATCTTTAATATTCCACCAAAACTTGAAGAAATATGTACTAAAAGAGAAATTATATTTTAAGTTGTGATGAAGATTAACAAATATTGTGACTCTATTCTCTAGCTTTTATTTATTTACTTATTTTTTGGTCAGAACGTTATTTTCACAATCATGATGGAAGTAATACCTAAGGGAGAAAACATTTTTTACAACATTTTATTTATTTCTTTTTAGACACAGGAAAAGGAAAGTAGAAAGAGAGGGAGAGACAGACATGTGCCCTGACTGGTAACCAAACCAGTGACCTTTTGGTTCACAGGCCCATGCTCAATCCACTGAGCTACACCAGCCGGGGCTGGGAGAAAACACATTTTTTAAAAAAAGGAGGTACTCTTGGGCTGCTTCCGTATCTTGGCCATTGTAAATAACATTGCAAAGAACATAGGGGTATTTATGTTCTTTCGAGTTAGTGTTTTTGGTTCCTTCAGGTGTATTCCCAAAAGTAGGATTGGTGGGTCAAAAGGCAAATCCGCTTTTAATTGTTTGAGGTACCTCCAGACTGCTTTCCACAGGGGCTGCACCAGTCTGTATTCCCACTAAAAGGGCAAAAGGGTGCCCCTTTCTCCACATCCTCATCAGCACTTGTTGCTTGTTGATTTATTGATGAGAGCCATTCTGACAGGTGTGAGATGATATCTCATTGTGGTTTTAATTTGCATTTCTCTGATAACTAGTGGCACTGAGCATCTTTCATATGTCTATTGGACATCTGCCCGTCCTCTTTGGAGAAGTGTCTATTCAGATCCTTTGTTCATTTTTTAATTGGGTTGTTCATTTTTTGTGTGTTGAGTTTTATAAATACTTTGTAAATATTGTCTATTAACCCCTTATCAGATGTATCAATGAACATGTTCTCCCATTTTGTGGGTTGACTTCTTATTTTGTGGATGATGTCTTTTGCTATCCAAAAACATTTTAGTTTGCCCTGGCTGGTGTGGCTCAGTGGATTGAGCACTGACCTGAGAACCTAAGGTCCCTGGTAGAATTCCCAGGCAGAGCACATGCCTGGGTTGTGGGCCACGTCACAGATAGGGGGCATTCGAGAGGCAACCACACATTGATGTTTCTCTCTCTCTTTTGCTCCCTCCCTGCCCTTCTCTACAAATAAATAAATAAAATCTTTTAAACAAACCAAAAGTATTTTTTTAGTTTGATGTAGCCCCATTCATTTATTTTTTCTTTTGTTTCACTTGCCTGGGGAGGTATATTCAATAAAAAAAAAATGTTGTGAGTAATGTCCAAGATTTTGCTGCCTATGTTTTCTTCTAGGATTTTTACAGTTTCTGGTCAACATTTAAGCCTTTGATTTATTTTGAATTTATTCTTGTTTGTGGTGTAAGGTGGTTTAGTTTGAGTGGATAAAATAACTTGGGACATTTATACAATAGGATAATAGTTGGCTATAAAAAAGAAGAAAATTTTATCCTTTGTGACAGTATTAATGGACCTGGAGAATATTATGCCGAGTAAAGTGAGCCAGTCAGAGCAAGACAAATACCATATGATTTCACTCATAGGTGGAATCTAACGAACAAACTGAACTAAAAGGTTAAATAATGACAGACTCATAGATGGAGAACAGATGACAGCTTGTGGGTGGGGGGGCAGGTTAGGGAGTGGAGGTTTGAACCAAAAAGAGAAAGCACTTATGGACATGGACAACAGTGTGGTGATTGCGAGGGGGAGGACGGTACAAAGGGACTAAAAGGTAATGTAAAAAATACAATAAACATTAAAATAAAATAAAATGAAAGTACTGCAACCATCAAGGGTGGGGAACTAACTCATCTCTCTTCTTTCACTGACCCCTGGTGTTATCCCCCTCCATATTAAAATTGTCAGAACTTAGTATAATCATTTTATCAAAGTGTTGGTGATAAGTTACAAGTTATCTATATTAAAACAGGAAAACAGAGCAAATTTTAAATGAATTGGTAGTGAGATTTAAGTGCTAAACATGTTCTGGTTGCTGGCTCTTACAGTGATTTTTAATTTTCCTATTATTATAAATAATTAAGCAAAAAAAGGAACATTGGCTTTGGTATACTTTATTTCTCTTTGAGTTTGAATTCTTATAAACATTTCTTATGGAAAGCAAAATAGTTTTCCAACGAAGAAGACCATGTTAAGCTCTGCTGCCCTGCAAGAAAACAAAAGGTGAATCAACTGAAGGTTGTAACATGTGAATATTCAACCTTAGGCCCAGAAGCAAGTGTAATTCCAAGTGACAAAGGGGATTATGAGCATTAACTGAGCTCCTCAGAACTCTAATTAGCTCATGGATTGTTCGGTTGTTTCCTCCTATTATATTACACAGCAATAAGACTCATAGGCAGCGTGGGTTGAGGTGATTACAACATGCCTCTGGTGAAGTTGCAAGGCAGAAGTCCAAGGGAAAGGTTACCATTTCCTGCCAGAATTGCCGTGATGACTCCAGATTTGCTGTCTAGAGTACATTTTTGCTATCATTATGCAAGTAATAAAAATAAACCGACAGACTTTTTTGGAGTTCTAGTGTGATGCATGCCACGACTGACAACCAATTATAAAGTTTGAGTTAGTTAAGTTGTAATCTCAGTTCTTATTTAATAAACTTTCCTCGTGTGCCCACTATAGTTAAAAATGTATTTATAGGCAGGGTATATTTCTCAGAGAGCAGGTTGTGTTATTGCCTTGGTCATCAAAAATACTTTTTTGCCCCTTTAATTATTTTATTGCATACCACCTGATGCTAAAAGAAAAAAATGCATACTGCTATTAATAAATATCACCTGTACCCCCATTTGACCAGGTAAACCCCTGACTACATGGAAGAAAACCAAGATGAAGTAAAGGTTGGTAGGGTCTATTTAAATTTGATGGATAAATAGAAAGTAGAACCCAATCAGGCAAGTAGAGAAGATATAATATTATTCAAAAATAAAATTACCCTCAGGACACAGGGAGAAAAAATATGATGATCTAATCTGGATCCTATCCAGGAAACTGTGTTTAGCTTCCCTAATCCCACAAAAAATTGTAGCTATATTTTCAAAATCATGCAATTTGAAGGACAGATGTCAACATCAGCACACCCTTTAGCACCTTAATGGTACATGTATCTGCCTTCCTTAATTGACTTAATGGTTCTGAATTACTTTATTACACTTAAGAAAATGCAAGTAAATTAACACTTTCCTCTATAATAAAGTAACTACTTCATAATACTTGGAAAGTCCTTGGAATGTTTTCAGGAGTTCTTCAGTGAAGAAATAAAATGAATTCACCTCACAGCATCATCATAACATAACAATTATTATTTATTCATATAAGGAAAACTAAATTCTTTATTTAATTTTTTAAGGTGGAAACTTAGAAATAGTGTATTATGATCACATTTAAAGTATTTAATACAGATTCGTCCTGTATGTTTTTTTAAAATAGACCTTAGCTAGTATTATATTCTTATTTAATATGATAATATAAATATTTACAGGTAATGGAGTATTCTCTTAGTTACTTAAGATGTGATTTTGTTGAAACGAACCATAAAAATTCCATAACAATTTGGAATTAGTTTGAACTTGGTCAATGGGATTGATGTTGAAGGAGCTGAATAGAATCATACGATTCCATGACCCACCGTGCTTATGTTCTCAGCACTCTGATTCTTTCTCCATCACTTTTTTTTCTCTTATCACTAAAAACAAAATAAAACACAAGAAACAGATGTTTACAAAGTTCTTTCTTGGCCCAACTATTTTCCAAATGTCTAAATTTGTCAGGACATTTTCTGACAAAAAAGTGTGCCTGTTGGTGGGATGTAAAGCACAGCATGGGGAATACAGACAGTAACAGTATAATAACTGCGTATGATGTCAAATGACTACTAGACTTATAGAGAGATCACTCAGTAAGTTGTGTAAGTGCCTAATCACAGGGCTGTATAGGTGAAACATATAACATTGTATTCAATTGTAACTTATACATTTTTTTAAATTAAAAAAGAGAAATAACAATTAATAAAACCTCAAAATTCAGATGAAGATTCCAGATTATAAGAACATTTTCCTGCCCTGGATGGTGTAGCTCAGTGGACTGAGTCTGGGCCTACAAACCCAAGGGTCACAGGTTAGATTCCCAGTCAGGGCACATGCCTAGATTGCAGGCCAGGCCCCCAGTAGGGGGCTTGCAAGAGGCAACCACACATTGATGTTTCTCTCCCTCCCTTTCTCCCTCCCTTTCCCAGCTCTGTAAAAATAAATAAATAAAACCTTTAATAAAAAAAGGAAATTTTCCTGTGCAATCTGTTGATTCTGTATTGGGTAGGGGGTGACTGTGCTTTTCTTTGAAAGAGAGGACATACTTCAGAGCCCCTTGATGCTCAGGGAAACTCAGAAACCAGATGCGCTCCTGAGAGTGAGTATGTGTGACTGCTGTGTGGGCTCTCTAGGAAGCCTGAAGCTGTGGTTGACTTGTGCTACTTCGGAGCTACTCATCTAAGGTTTGAACAAGGGTTTTCTGCAACTTCAGGTCAAAGAAGGCAGATCCTTAGTTGTTGAAATGAAGCAGCAATTTTTATGACAATTTGGAGTAAGTAGATTCAGTAATAGGATAGGCAAAAAGTGAATTTGTTCAATAAGAATGCCCAAATTACGAAATTTTCTATTTTATTTATTTAACAAATACATTTAAATGACTTACTATCATTAGGAAGTCTCATAAGCACTTAATTAATATTAACTCATTTAATACTAAACACAAGGTATAAAGATATCCAGTGCCCCAGCCAAGAGCACTCGGCGGAAAGTCGGGATCCACAGACAACACAAGTTCAGAACATGTCTGCCACTCATCACTGTGCTAAGCCGTCTCTACACTGAATACAGATCTTCACCAAATGATTTTCTAACTTTTCACTTCCTTATAAGTGAAACAAAGATAAAAATGTCCCTACCTATCCTCCTCAGTTGAAATAGTGCACATAAAAGCACTTCATAAAGTGCACGTTTTGTTCATAATAGCAATTAATTATAATTGTGTCACCCTTTTTAGAGATAATGAAATTTTCCTTCATTTTAATTAGTGTTTATAATACCATAGCTCTTCCCATATTAAACAGAAAGCACTCTACTATAAAAACTTCAAAGAATGGCGTTATGCTTCTGTGTCACCATTAGCTTTACAGTGTTACATTTAATTTGTTACCGGTAATAACTAAATGTATACACTTCTCTAGCGATTTAATGTTAACTGTATAAGTTAGATCAGAGACAGCTTTATCCTTATAATAACCTCAAACTTTTTCATTTGCATACTGATATTTTTAATAAAGAATAACAATGGAGTAACAGCTAGAATATTGGAAATTAGATATGTTAATATATCATATCAGAGGAGTTATTTTGTCAAATGTATGTTATGGACAAAAAAAGTATAAACATATATAGGCATCTGTTTTACCTCCTTCTGTTAGATGCCATCCTCACAGAGACACTGCAGGCCTGCTTGTCTGTATTTGTGTGTCTATAACTCTCTGGTCCTTCTATCAATTCTTAATGAGCTTCAATATATGTAGTCAGATTAAATGTCAGACACCTTGTAATCAAACAAATCTATGAGAATAGCCAAAAGACCTAGTGTATCCCAATGTGATGTTGTTTAAATATTTATAATTATAAAATATAGATAATATGAAAACACTTCATAACAAATAATTTTCAGCCAACAATTTAAGGGTCAACTTTTTTTTCCTCATTATAATTAGTGTTTATAATACCATATTTCTTCCCATATTAAACAGAAAGCACTCTACTATAAAAATTTCAAAGAATGGCGTTATGCTTCTGCGCTTAGAGACGGGGAAGGGAAGGAGAAAGAGAGGGAGAGAAACATCAATGTGTGGTTACTTCTCACGTGTTCCCTACTGGGGATCTGGCCTGCAACCCAGGCATGTGCCCTGACTGGGAATCGAACCTGCGACCCTTTCCTTCACAGGCCTGTGCTCAATCCACTGAGCTACACCAGCCAGGGCAGGGTCAACTTTTTTTTAATGTACTATGATAGGTTTGAGAATGTGCTCACATTATTCATATTTTAATTGGGAAGATAAGTTTATATTCAATGCAGTATGATAACTAGAAGAAAATCTGTAGAAAGTTTTAGCCAAAAAGATCAATTAACTCTATTTGGAGAGATCATACCAACTATATTAGAATACATTTCAGCAAGTGAACAATAATTCCACATGTAGTTAAAACTACAATAACAGTAATAGAACAGATTTTATGGTTTGTTATAATTCAGAATGAAAGTAATATTACATGATAGTTTTCACTAACCTTCTTTTTGACCACAACATTTGGGGTAATCTTCAAAAAGCTAAGAGTCTGCTTGCTCCCCCACCTCCCCCAATTACACTAGCATGCATGGATGCAAAGTTGCATACTCATATTTAAGGGTTTTATGGACAGACTAATGTCTATTCAGGATTTCCTGCTAAGTTCTGAAGTCCTTTGCTTTTAAAGGAGTTGTAGGAAGGCAGTAAATGAGACAGAAAACAGCAGGGTTTTTTTTTTTTATTTTCATACGTTGTGATTAATTCTTCTCCCTAGAGAACCAAACAAATTTTTTTAAAAAGTAATACTCAGATTGTTTTTTTCTATCACAATTCAGCTGCCTCCAAAGTTTATTTTAAAAACTCAAATCATGTTGTTCCTCGGTCTGAGGAGTGCATCTGTCTTTCTTTGGTGGTCCTGGATTCTGAGTGGGGGTGGGGTGGATATTAAGAAAACTGGAAGTTATTGACCAAGTCCTGACTATTCGGAAACAACTACTGCAGACATTCTGGTTCAGCATCCTGAACTGGTTTCTACACAGCTACTGGTCAAAGTTCCAATTTTTTTTTAAGTCTGTATTCTGGTCATTGTCCATTTGTTAATCCCGTCTCTCAGTAAACATCACCCATGTCTTTGAGAATTAGGGTCTTATTATTAGTCCATAGCTACAACAAAGTTTGTAAAAACTCAATGCAAATTACTTAGAGGAATGCATTTATTCATAAATTAATATTTAATCTCATTCTCTCAATAACTTTGCAAGGTTACTAAGGTTAATACTAATATGCCAACTTCTGTTCAATTAAGAATTTGGAACCCAGAAAAAAGTACATGGTTTGTATTAAATTATATGGGTTATAAATGCTAAAACAGAACCACAATTTCTTTTCTGATTCATATGGAAAATGGCTTTCTCTTCTTTCTGTTGTGTGTAGTTTCTGTCCCTGCTACGTTTACCTGACAATGATTACACACCTCCCGTGTGCTGGTCCTAGTGTTACATATAGTCACTCTACTGTTTAACTTAATCTCACGCAACTCTAAGGACGTTTACATTTAAATATTATGTATTTATAAATCATAAAACTTTTTTATTTTACTAGATGCTATATGCTTTTTAATTACAAAAATATTTGACAATTCACACTATTTTAATCATTGACCTCTACTATTTTCAATCAAAATTTTCTTTATATTTTTGTTATGGGAAACCTGGATTGTATAGTGGACTTTTGTAAAGTCATCTACTTCTTACCTGGACAGTCTCTTTCCCTTTTTATTATATAAAATGCCTTTTTCTTCATTATCCTTTTTCATATTGAGTTATATCCTACAAAGTATAATATATCCTCCCTGAGTCCTTCATTAATGCAAAGACATGCCAGATTGTGAAAACCTTTTAACCATGATAAACTTCAAAACATTAGTGACAACCACAGGAACACATACAAACACACGAGACTATGTAGGCTTTACTATTAGCTTGTTAGTCTCCAAACACGGTTCCCTCCATGTTTTACTAAAATAAGACTGATGTGAGGTTGTAGTGTGTATTTCTTTATCTATAGCGTAAGCATGGCTAAAACACCGGGAGAGCTTCCCTTTTATTAAGTGAGCTGGTGGAAGATGTTGCAGGAGGAGAGAGATTGTAATACTAATAGCAAATACAGACCAACAAATTCTCACATCAATTGATTTACTTTTCAGATCTGTAAAAATCACCCATTCTGTAGAGCTCCTGGGGCAAGCAAGCGATATAAAAACTCAAACATTTTGAGCCAAAATAAATAAAAAACGGCCTTGCAGCTTCATTTTCTTCAAAAGCTTCCTCTATAAATTAGAGAAATCTGGTCTAGAAGAAAGCTAGCGCTCCACTCTCGGAGGTTAAATGAAATTAAATTTCAACAAATAGGAGAGACTACAAGGCCTGAGGACTGTCCTTGATCAAATATCGAATAGCCATTCCATTTATTGTAAACAGGTAAATTCTGGTTAATCCTAGATGGATTGCAAGCAGCAGGGAAATTGAATATGCGATTGATGCTGAAAAGACTGCCCCTGCAGGCACCCTTAGAAAAACAGATGACATTTATTTTCTGTAGGTTCAGTTTGGTTATAGAAAAGCACAGAGAGATACATGTGGATGAACTGCAGGCGGAATATCTGAAAATACCTCTTTTCACAATGATTGAAACTTTCAAGGCAACAAATTCTCATACCAATCTGAGGAATTTTAAGGGAATATTTGTTCCCAGATCATCATAAAACCAGGAGTGACTGAGTTTGCTACCTACCTCTGATCTCATTGCCTTTTCCCTCTCTCATCTATGCCCTCTTCAGAGCGAGCGAGCCATGGAGAAGAGTGGCACGTGCAGTCTTACGTGAGTCTTCTGGGCCATGATATAGAATTTTAGTTCATAAAATCAAAGATCAGAAACCAAAGATATATGGGGATTTCAAAGTAACAAGTCTGAAACTCTATAACAGCAGCAACAATATCAATTATTTTACAAGTACCAGAGGTGCCCATTACTTGAGGTATCATTAGTCTGCCCATTTCATAGATGAAGAAACAAAGGCTTAGAATGCTAGATCATATATACAGTATGTAATGATTAGACAGAGCAAGAATAAATCATATTAAAGAAAGAAGGAGTTTCTGAAACAAATGATACATAATATTTATATACCCTGTATATAACAAAAGGGCAAGAAAGGTGAGATGAGCCTGCAGCGATTTTGGAAACAAAAGATAAGAATTTAGAAGGCTATTTGCTAACTTGCTCCTAGAGAAACAGTTAAAATCATAGTTAAAAAAAAATGATGGTCAGTAACATAGTTTCCCCCCTCGACTGGAATCATTTTGTATACTTCACTATTTGAACAGGATGCATTTATATAGGATGAATCATGAATGAAACACTCTATCCTATTTGCATGAATTTCTCAAAAGTATAAAATTACATCGACATGTGGGAGTCAGAACACCTGCCCTCTTTATGTTGATGGACAGTGACAGTAAAACCTTTTGGCTTCTTTATTCTAGTGGCAGAGTGGTGCCAGCATCTGCAGACTTTCTACACTTCTTTTTACTCAACGTGAAACGATTCCAACTACTCAGGTAGCCCACTTGAGGTTACTGACATTTGAATCCAAGGAGACCAGTAAAAAGTGTTATGTGCATTTTCAGAAAATCATTTCTGGAGAACATTTAAAAAAATAATGTTTTATGATTTGTGTTTCAAATACAGTTTCAATGTGATCTATTGAAAGCTCACTTTTTTATTAGTATACAGAAAAAGGGGATTACCCCTAATTTATAGGGATGTTTTTAGAATTAAGTGATATGAAGCAAGTCAAAGACCATTTTCTGTTTTTAAAAAATAGATGTGTAATAATCATACCGAAAATATTTAGTGATTTTATTACCTAGACTCCAAAAATTTATAGGAACTTCTAAAACACAATGTTATCATTTAAAGAAAGAAAATAGAATGGGATAAGGAGACATCATAAAAAGACTTGTTGAATATTTTTATATAGCTAAAGGTTCTATGCATAAAATGTCCCAGTCATCTGCTTTATCTGTACTGAAATGCAGTTGGTAACAGGTAAATTTTTAAAGATCTCACTGTTATCAAGGCCTCTTGAGGATACTCTACAGCACAGTTAAAACATTCTTTCTGGAGAACAAAACCGAATAAATAAAGTGGAAATTTACAGAGAAAGGGAATGAAGTAAGAAATGGGTAAACAGGAAGGCAAATATTGACTCAATACCTATACAGAAAAGACAAAAGGGAGATGCAGAAAGTCCTCCCAAAGACTCCTCGATGCTACAATTATTCTTTCAACTTGAAAGACGTTTTATGCTATTAAAGTGCAGAAGGAGAATGAGTTTGACATATCAGATAGGCAGATGAGTCTCAGAAGTCAAGGTCTAGTGTGCTATTCAGCTCCCAGTGAAGAAGAGAAGGAATTGTGCTTTCGGTTACACAGAAGCAAGCTTCCTTTTCAACCTCCCAGTTTTTCCAGCTGTGTCCGGGGCTCAACGACTGTGCTTCATAGAAGAGTTAGCCGAAGTTGAAGAAGTTACTGAAGAAATTACTTTTTTCTCTGGCAACTGTAGTCCGCCAGAAAAAAATTAATACGTTCGCTTAGAATTAGAGGGAAAGCCAATGTTGATATTAAATTAGTGTTTTCGAGTCGAGTGAAAATTTTTTGGCTAAAACTGGAGCAGTGAAATTGTATTGACCTTCATTGAGAAGAAATATTGAGTCCAAACTCTCTAAATGTTAACTTTTGAACCAAATTAGTGTTTAGAATGATTATAATAATTTGGTGTTTCTGCTAATAGTTTTTGTATAACAGCAGCATATTTGACCTTTTTAAAATGTCAGAAATAATATTTAATATTAATGCACTCCTCAGCCACTTTAAACACTCAGGTAATATTTAATTTTAAAAATAATAATCTTGATATTTGTGCTCAAAATGTCATCATATATTGCTTGAAGGATGATTCAATGTCTCTCTAAACTTGATGGATTCAAATATTTCTTTCACAAAGTGGCTCAGGTATTGGAATGGATGAAAGTAATTTATTCTGTAGAACTCCAGTAGGCTTTACTCAGCTCAACATGAAGTACAATGAAATCCAGTGACAGTAAGTTCATTTTTGTTGTAGGACTAATAGTTTAGAGAATGAATGGCTGGGAAGAAAAATGTATATATTAATGCTGGCATCAAAACCTCTGAAAGAAAATCACAGGGGGATGCTGTAACAGTGAGACATAGGAGAGCACCATCAAACCATAATGTCACGTAATTTTCATCTTTATGTAAACAATATATTGTCTGAGCCCAGATTCTGTAGACCAGAGCCTGTTTCTTTTACTAGTTAATAGCATTAACTGAATTTATGCAACTGTGTCTGGGATAGATTACAGTAGTTCTTACAATCTGGATTATTTGAATTATCTAGCTCAACCTCATTTTAATACTACTTTGAATGGCCAGCACTTTACGTGATCAAATTCCATGAATTTAGAGAACTTTTCAGATTTAAAGATGAACTACTTATGCTGTTGACGAAAAATAAAATAAAGTTTTGTAGTTGGAAAGAATGATTTAAACAGTATTCAGGGAAGATTCAAATTAAAGGTAATGGATAAGCAAGCTACAAGTAGGAAGTATAATCCAGTTGGAAAAAAAGACACATTTGCCATCCCAGCTGGGTTTCAGAATTTCTGTAACCCTCTGCCTGTTCTGAACTGCCCATTCTCCTCACGTATAAATCAGGAAAAGTTTGAGAGTTATTTTAATTTTTATGTACTCAGTTTCACCACTGTAGTTTGTTTGTGCAAATATGTTCACACTTTAGTTTACAGGGTTTTTACCTCTCCTGTCTGTCTTTACGCCTGATCCTGGGGACTGAGTGGGCACTTCCGTTAGTGCGCTTGTGTTTGGCGAAACTTTATGTCAGTGTACAAAGCAGTTAGACCTATTTAAGTATTGAACAACGAGGTGCCCATTGGAGGCGTGCACATCACCACTCACTAGATGTTATTTTGGACCCAGTGACTTACCTGGTCCAAAAAAGTATGAGCAGGACTGAGATGGGCTGCTGCTTAGAAGAAGCCTGTGAGCATCAGTGCGTGATCATCTCTATTCACCCCCGCCTTCTGCAAGTCCATGATGTGCCAGGAGTCGGAGCCTCCACGATCTCATGTTCTGAAGTAGGGATTACAAAGATCAGGTGTAAAACACCTGGATGAGAAGTAAGTCTTCATTAAATTACATCAGCTGGACACCAATGTTCTTTGTTACTGTGTCAACATAGTTTCCCCTGCCTGAAAATGGGGTAAGAAGGAGGCAAAGGAAAACACAGAAATGAAAATAATAGTAATACATTTATAAGGATGTTAAATAGATGAACAAGAAATGGAGTGGCCAACTCCAACAATAGCTGTATGAAACGCTGCAGAGCCAACTGAGATGAACAATTAAATGTGCTGAGGTAATTTGTTGGATATGGAGGAAAAGAGGATGGAATCAAATGCAATACCTACATCTGTGGCCGAGTAGCTGGGGTTACTGTTTAAAGGGTCCATAGAGAAAATTAACATAAGAAACACGTGAGCCATCCAAGTAGCTGGAAGTAAGGGAAAGGTTATATGTGTGTAAGTTTAGCCATTCAAGGAGAAATATTTAGTAGATGCTTAGACATGAAGTCTAAATCTCAAAGGAGACAACTGAGTTAGAAATGTATATAATCAGTTTAACCGCGATAATTAAGGTGTAATAGTTATCAAGTCTGCCACGGAAATTGTGTAGGATGAGATAATAAGCTGATGACAGACAAAGAAAAACACCTATATTTAAATGACAGCTAGAATAAAAAGGCACTCATGAAAGGGCCACAGAGCAGACCTAGCGGTAAGAGAAAAATAAGATCGTACAGAACTGAAGGAAGAGACTGTTTCAGAAAAGCAGGCAGGTCAACACAGTCAGATGTTTCTAGCAGTGAAACAATGTAAGATTAAATAGACTGGAATTAGCAGCAAGGAGATCACAAATGTGCTTCACGAGAGCTCTTGTAATAGAGGGACGCTGGCGGAAGCCGGGCTGAGCTTGGTTGCAGAGTAAAAGGGAGAGGAAAACAATGGAAACAAAGAGTGGTAAGTAAACCTCTGCAGCAGTTTGATTATTGCAACCGACAGGGAGAGTGTTGAATGGAATGAGATGCAGGTCGAGAATGAGATTTGTGTTTATATTTATTTTTATCTTTATGAGACGAGAGCCTTAAACATATTTAAGTGATGAGAAAAAGAGACACATGGTGAGAAATATAAGACAGTGCAAATGGGTTGGATAATTAATTTCTGGAAGGAGAGTATCCAGAGCCCATTAATATATTAGATTTATATTAGACAGTAGGAAGACTGTATCCTTACTTCAAACAGAAGGGGAAGAGATGAAGGCACATGTTTTTTCTATGTCCCATAGCGTGAAAAGAAACTGAGAGATTGTTTCCAAATACTTTCTTATTTTCTCTGTGAAGTAAAAGGCAGGGCCTTTGGCTCTGGTTGAGTGGGCAATGGTCAGTCCACACATCTGGATAGAAGTGAACTTGGTTTAAAATACTGGATAGGAAGTATGGAAGCATGTCCAGGTTATACTGAGGGCTTAGGCAAGAAGGGGGCGAGATTTACATTGGCCAGGTCTGGGTGAATTGAAGTTTCCTCTAGCAGTGTTCACACTCTTCCTGGGTGTTAACACAGAGAATACAGACAGTCTGCCTGTGCTAGGGTTGTGGCTCTACTCTACGGACAGGATGGGATGTTAGAAGGACTAGGGACTCAATTATGTTGGGAATTAAGCTTTAGAGTTAACGAACAAAGGAGTCTAAAATTATTAAGGAAGAAAGGAGGGAATGACAGGAAGAACAAAAGAGGAGAGATTAAAGGTCTTAAATATAGATATAGTCTGATTACTGTGATAATTAGACTTATTGAGAGAGATATTTAAAAATATAGAAGTGTAGGTGTGGAGAGTGGACTATTTTTATCTGAGGTTTTTAGAGGCAAGGCAGTAGCACTGCAGTTGTATGTACATTCATAATATTTCATTTAGAAGCTTATCTGAAAGACAGAGGAACCAAAGGAGATTAGACGGTTAGAAATAGAAATTCAAGAAACTTGCAAAAGATGCTCATAATTTTCCAGTAAGGAAATTGTATTTGGAGTTGAGACTTGGTTTTCAAGCAACATCTGCCACTTTCCCCTTGTAAGTTGAAAGACGTTAGAACTGTCACTAAGTATGTATCTGTGAGATCATGGCAAAGTGTTCAAGGAAAGAAAGAAGTGGAGTTTGCATATGGAAAGAATCATGGCAAATAAATTTTGAAGAATGACTTTAATATCATAAACAAAAGAGTACCATAATTGTTTAGGAAATTGTAGGCAGTTACAATCGTTGAGAAATTATCTTTTTAGTTATTTTAATTTTATTTTAATTTTTTGTGTGTGTTTTGTTGAATCTTCTATTTTTTCCCTGAACTTCCTTGGCTTCATTTACCATTTCCCCTCAAATCATAGACCTATATATCTTTGTTCCCTGGGGAAAACACTCAATTTTTTACAGAGATAGAATGGAAAGATTAACATTTTACGTTTCAGGCATTCTGTTTTTAGGGCAGTTTACATGCACAGCAAAACTGAGGGGAAGGTGCAGGGATTTCCCATATGCTCCCTCCGCCCACATATGCATAACCTCCTCCACTGGCAAGATCCCCCACAAGGATGGTGCATCTGTTACAGTTGCTGAACTTAACACTATTGTATTATAATCACCCATAGGTCAAAATTTACATTAGAATTCACTCCTGGCATTGCACATTTTATTTATTTGGACAAATTCATGACATGTGTCCATCATTAGAGTGATCTTTTCTTTTTCTTTTTAAGTAAATTTAAGCTTGGGTAAATTTCAAATTATATAATACTGCCTAATTTTGAAAAGCTGATATTACCAATAGTGGCTGCTTTTATTTAAAAAGATGCATGATGCACCTTCTTTTTTAAAATTTTAATTGTTGTTCGAGTACAGTTTTCTGTCCTTTACTCCCATCCCAGCCCACCCACCCAGTCCTCCCCACTCCCTCCTGTTTCCACCCACCCTAGTTTTTGTCCATATGTCTTTCATACTTGTTCCTGTAAACCCTTCCCCTTTTCCTCTGAAATACCATCCCCTTTCCCCTCTGGACACTGTCAGTCTATTCTCTATTTCAGTGTCTGTGGTTATATTTTGTTTGTTTGATTGTTTTCTTGTTTAGGATCCTGTTAAAGGTGAGATCATGTGGTATTTGTCTTTCACCACCTGGCTTATTTAACTTAGCATAATGCTTTCCAGTTCCATCCATGCTGTCTCATAGGGTCAGAGCTCCTTCTTTCTTTCTGCTGCATAGAATTCCACTGTGTAAATGTACCATAGTTTTTTGATCCATTCATTTACTGATGGGCACCTAGGTTGCTTCCAGCACTTGGCTACTGTAAATTGTGCTGCTATGAACATTGGGGTACATAGGTTCTTTTGGATTGGTGTTTCAGGGTTCTTAGGGTATAATCCTAGCAGTGGAATTGCCGGGTCAAAAGGCAAATTCATTTTTAGTTTTCTTAGAAAATTCCATACTGTTTTCTACTAGTCTGCAATCCCACCAACAGTGCACTAGGGTTCCCTTTTCTCCACAACCTCTCCAACACTTGTTGTTTGTTGCTTTGTTTATGATGGCCATTCTGACCAGTGTAGAGTGGTATCTCATTGTGGTTTTAATTTGCATGATGCACCTTCTTTATGCAAAATAAAGTATTAGGGTTTAAAGAAATAAAGAGTAGTTCAAAACTTCTCTAATACTCCCTCAGTAGTAGACTAGCAATGACCTAATATTTAACACTCCACAGTGTGGTGATTGATAGAGGGAAGAAGGGTGGAGGGAGGGAGGTGAGAGCATGGGGAGGGACAAATGGTTATGAAAGAAGACTAGACATGAGGTGGTGAACACAGAGCACAATACAAGATGATGTGGTATAGAATCATACACCTGAAACATACATACTTTTACCAACCAATGGCAACCCAATGAATTCATTAAAAAAGAAAATACATTTTAAAATGGAAAGAACCAAGCTTTTTTTCTTATAAAAAAATCCTATTGGCTCACTAAAAGTAAAGAAAGTTCAATCGTTCACACAACATGTACATTCTCTTGATATTTACTAAAAGTTTTCACTCAATATTAGCAATGAAATAAGAAAAAGTACTCAAACCCCCTTAAAATTCATTGTATTATCTGTACAGGCCTAATTTGGTATGAAGACAGCCCAACATGGGTGTCATTCTAGGTTATAGTTCGACAACCATTAGCGATATCTTTGTATCACCTAGCATCATTTTGAAACATTTAAGCTTAGCTATGAGATACAATATAAACTTCATAAATGCAAGGTGATACTCAACACTGTGTGAGCACAATCCCAGTGCAGTGTGCTCTATAAGTCATGCTGAATTGTATTACATGCACACACAAGAACCATAATTTTTCACATGTAGTCACTGCTAAAGAAATTTTTTCTCTTTTCAAACAGCTAGATATGTTATTCAATTTATGTTTTATCAAAAGGATTAAAAAGACAAATGTCAGTTTATATTAAGGGAAAATTGCATACAATCGCTGGATGTGAAGTACTAGAAAAGATAGAGTGCAAATATAGAGCCTATGTATTTAGCCAAGCAAGTCTGGAGCAGAAGACTTAGGTTCAAACTTGAAAAGATGGACTGGGAAGATAAGAGTTACAATCAAATTTACTGACAGCAGAGGTTGTACATAAACGTTACAGTGCAATCAAATTGCAAAAGGCAACATTCATGAAACAGTTTTCTATTTGAACACTCAAAAATCTGAAGCCAACTCATGGTCAAATATAAATTCACTTAGTTCTATCAATACACACAGGTATTTGCACAGTGTAGAATGTATTTACTTATTGCATTTACTGTGTATTGCATGTGTGTCCTCGAGACTATCAGCTCTACATGTTTAGGGATGTTCCTTTTTTTAAGTCATGATTTCATGTCCTGTTGGCCTCTTGATATCCAAATGTCTTATGACTTGATCCAGGGCAGCCTGTTCTGTGTGGCCTCTAACCAACACCACTTGCACACAACTCCGTAATGACACACTTTTTTCATGTTGTATCCCTCTCATGTCCTGGCCCAGACCCTCTCCATGGAGAGGTTTCCAGAGTGATGGTCTGAAAGTTACGGCCCTACGTCAGGTGGCAGGCTGCTGGGTGGTGTGGAGTGCAGTGAACGGAAGGAATCGGACACTAGGGGTGGAAGAAATCCTGCAGCTGAGCTCTTCCTTTTACACAATTGGCACTTGTCAGTTTAATTAAAGAAAAATAAAAATCATGACAGAGGTATGGTAACATTCAAGAAAGAGACTTTTAGCAAAAGAAATTAGAAGCTCCCAAATTAGGGTGAAAGAAATACGTTAGATGCTGAAGGTGCTGAATCAACTACATAGTATTTCATCATTGTTGATTTGATATAAATAAACTAGTCAGCATTTATAGTGGGAGACTGAGTGTCTTACCGATTTATTCATTTTCCTCAAAGATATCAATATTGTATTAATGACACTACTTTCATCATAAACGAAAAGGATAAAGTCCCAATTAAATATCAAAAAAGACAATTACATTTCAAACGAGTACTTCCTCTCATAAATTCATTTTTATGGTGGGAAGACACTTAACAGAACATAATGGAGTTCATTATGGGGAACTGCTATTTAATTATAGTAATTCAGTACATAAAAAAGGAAGACTTTCCTTAGAGAGAAGGCATGTGTGATGGATGATCTGAACACTCACTTTGGGACTATCGGTTGAGGATTTCAGATGGTCCACAGGATTAATAAAACTTCGAACAAATTTTTAAAATTGATAAAAATGAATACACTGGTCTATTTTCAGTACCGTCTAAGTAGTTCTACATATTATAAAACATACCACATTGCATTGTTTGTTTACAACCTTATCTCCCACAGGACTGCGTTGTCCACAAGAGCAGGGACCGCAGCCTTTGACTGCGTATGATCCTGAAATCTCCCTACGCAAAGCTTTTTGCTGAGACTCCAGTCTAGTGAAACCACATCTGGCAGATTTTTTCCCACTGGACAATTAAAACCCAAACTCATTTCTTTGTTACTCAGAGATCTGGTAAGTCTGGCTATGAACAGGACCGTAAGTTTCCACATGAGTTAAAAACCTCTTCTTACCCTCTTCCTGCTCAAATTGCTATTCAAATTAGTCTCTAATTGTTACCCTATTACCTTCCAGCTTCTTATCACCTGGAAGAGGGTCCTATTTCATGATTCCTTGCCGATTTTTAAATCATTTTTTATTGTCGTATTCTATTACAGCTGTCTCAGATTTTCCTCCTTTGCCCCCCTCTGCCCATCCCAGCAGTCTCCCATGTGGTTGTCCATGTCTCTTAGGAGCTTTGACACATAGAAGACAATATTCTCACCACAAAAAAAGAAATCATCATCATGTGATAATGGTAGCTAATGCTACTGTGATAATCAGTTTGCAATATATACATGTATCAACTCACGTTAAATTTAAAGCATGTTCTATGTCGGTTAAAAAAGGCAACAATAACAAAATAAATCCCTGTTTGATGCTAGTGATGTTTTCTGATTTAGAATATTATCTCCACCACAACACGCTCCCCTGACTCAGGAGCTGGTAAACCCTGTATGAGCACTGTGCTTTGAACATATTTATTTTAATCTGGTAACTTTTTTTTGGTGGTGGGATAAATGCCTAACCAGCTGTTTCTACGATCATCTCTCCAAAATGTTCCTGACTTAGTTATTTTACTTCCTAAAGGTCCTGGCATACTCTGAGTCATAACAGTCTTTTTGAATTGATGAGCTAAAAGAGTAAATACATGGATCATCTTTACTAATATATTTCAAAAATTTACATGAACTTATATGTTCTCTTGATTTTCAAAAAAAGACTTTTTCTAAGAAATTAATATAATTTATAAGCTCAGTTCCTCTACCTAAATATAATACTAATTTCCATCATGTAAACGAAGATCCGTTACAGGAAAAACACACAAAGTGTGCCACACCTGGGTCTTTGTTAATTGTGACCGTGAATATCTAACAAGGGAGGAAAACACAATTATAAAAGTTGTAAACTTCAATACAAATTTTTGTGAGTGCAAACTACCTTTTCTGAAATCCCCAAATATATATGATTGACAACAGTTTAAAAGATAACATTTCAAATACAATGTGTCCCATGTTATGATGGTAAAATGCTAAAGTGAAGGGGCACCAATCTCTGCTTGAGGGTGTCAGGTAGGTGATGCCATCTGACCTAGATATATGGCACATAAGAAAAGTCCCCTAATGGTGATCTTATCTCCTGAGCTTCTCTGTATTCTCCTCTGTAGCCACTATCACCCCACTGTAGATCTCTAGTAGGACCTGTTTTCTTGGTATTCGGTAAACTCTTTGAAGGAATGTCAGACTTACTGACAAAAATCACTGTGGAAGTAATGCAGTTTGGTAGTGGAAGCAGCAGTATGAGCCGAGTAACCAATATGATGATCTAAGCAGTGGACATTGAAGGCCAAACAATAGCAGCTGATATAGAGACTACACAAGAGATATTGGGAGACATATTTGGTGTGATGTAGTGGTGATCCAATGGTGTAGTAAATGAGGAAGAAATAATATGGGCTGCCTCTTAGGTTTCAGATTTGGTCAACTTGATGACTATAATACTATGTATAATGTCATGCTTGTTTTCATGAAGCATGTGAACACTTGAAAGCTTTTGTTTTTTATTCATAAAACACAATCTTAATAACCAACTTATTTTTTAAGGTTCAATTTTATGATTAAATATAATGGTGTGTTATTGAATGTATGGGTTCATAAGCTTATGTTAACTGCAAATTTTTGTCTCTCATTTACACCAACAGATTGCTTTATTTAGACCAACCTAAACTTGCCTTAATTATTTAGACCTCTCAACATAGAAGGCAAAATCCAGCATTTAGTTAGAAATGCACTTTTTCTCCTCTAAATTGCCTTTGTTGAAAATCTTCTGTTCATAGTCATGGTTCTATCTTTGACCTCCTATTTATTGACCTATTTGCTTATCTTTATGCTAATATATTCTATTGATTCCTGAAGCTTTGTACAGTAGTAAGTCATAAAATCAGGCAGTATTAGTCCTCCAACTTTATTTTCTTTCACACAGTTGCTTAAACTTTTCAATGTCCTTGGCCATCTCCACATTATTTTAGAATTAATTCACCAATTACTACCAAAAATCTGCTGTAATTTTGATTGGGAAGTTGTTTGATCTATAGGTCAATTTGTAAAGAATTAATGTCTTAACAGAATTGAGACCTATGAACACAGTACACCTTTCCAATTATTTAGGTCTTCTTAAATTTGTCAATAATGGCTTATATTTATTTTTAATATTTATGTATTTATTTATTTATTCATGTAATTGTTGTCCAAGTACAGTTGTCTCCATTTTTCACCCTCCACTCCCCCATCCCTACCCATCCTTACCTCCCACCCATGATCCTACCCCCTTTGACTTTGTTCATGTGTATTTCATACATGTTCCTTGATGACCCTTCCCCTATTTTCCTCCCTTTTTCCTCATTCCCCTCTACTCTGGTTACTAGCAGCTCATTCTTTATTTCAATATCTCTGGTTATATTTTGCTGGCTTGAGATTAAATGTATTTTGTAAAAAAAGAATGGCTTATAAATTTTAGTGTACATATCTTTCATATCTTTTGTCAGAATAATTTAACTATTTTAAAGCTATTATAATGCATGATATTTTAAGTTATAATGAATATTTTGTTTTAGAATAATTTTAGGTTTGCAGAATCATTGTGAACATAATTTAGAGTTACCATATACTTCACAAACAGTTATCTATTATTTTTGAGTTTCCTATTATTTGGATGAGTTTTCGGACTCATCATATATATTTTCCATCTCGATACTAGATTTAGTCATTTCTCTAAGGTTTTCCAGTCTCTTTTATTGGTGAATAGAATGGAAACCAAGATCTGAGCTCCGGAATATTCATTGCTACCTAGATGGCATTCCTGTGTGTCTCTCTCAGCTGAACAAGCAAGGGGACATATGTGTGTACCCCATGCTGTTCATATACCCATTCTATAAATATTTCTTCATGTAACCATCTGTATATACATGAACATAGATAAATATAGCTAAATATTTGTTCATACTGATTATCTTCAACTCCATCACCACATGACGCATCGCAGCCTCCTGCCTTGCTTATTTCTGGATTCCAACTTTGCCACGCAAAGCTTGGCACTCACTGTTTTCCATTCATATATTTAATTGTTCAATTAAAAAAAATATCTTTATACAATAAGGGAAACAACCTTATCAACAGTTACAGTCATTGGGCACAATTCCCTTTACTTCCAGTTTCAGAGCCTCCACCGCCTTCCCAGTGTTTTGGGGTCCACACTTTTCCCTCCATTCTGTTCAGTGAGATTGTTTCATACATTTGTAATAGAGTTCAACATTTTTGTCATAGTCTGAATTCCATCCAGGGATTCCACAACCTCCTTTTTGTATTTTGCTTGTATTGTTTTACTCTTTTGCTTTAAAGTCTACAGATTTTGACAAATGCTAATGTCATGAATCCACCATCTGTAACATTATACAGAACTGTTTTACTGACCTTAAAAGTCCTGTGACTCATCTTCTCAAGCCACTTTCCTCAAAATCCCCAGAAACAGCTGATTTTCTTCTGTCTTTATAGTTCTTTTTTTCTTGCCAGAATGCCACATACATGGAATCTTATAGTTTGTAACTTTTTGTAGAATGGCATCTAAGGTTTGTCGATAAGGTATGGCTCCTTCCTTTTGTAAGCAGAAAAATATTCCATTATGGGAAAGCGACACCACTTGTTTGACCACTCACTTTCTAAAGGGTATCTTATTTGCTTTCAATTTCTAAAATTATGAATATGCTGCTATAAATATCCTTATAAGGACATAGGCCCTACTGGCAAGAGTTCCAGTCTCATTATCTCATTTAACCATATTACCCCTTCAATGACCCTATCTCCAAATACAGAAGCATTCTAATTTATATGGGTTTTGGCTTTAACTTATAAATTTGTGGAGGGCACAATTCAGTTCATAATAAGTATAGTGTTTTCTGAGCTGGCACTAAAATTATTGAAGATCTTTTTAGAATGCAAAATGATTTTTCTGATCCAGATCTTTTATTTTGTTTGTTTTTATTACTCCTAGGTGTGGAAAATTTTAAAAAATAAAACAAAATCTTAGTGCAGGGAATAGCATATGCTGTTCAAGGTAGTTCTTTTATTGCTAGGTAGTTCACTCTGAGGTTTCAGATTGTTTCTCAGGTTATAAAAGTCATGAACCCCAACCAAGGAAAAATGTGAAGAGAAACCTGGGAGATAAGCTGTGTCTCGAATTGCTGTTGATCATGATTCCTCCTGGCCTCTTACACACTCCAGATGACAAAGGCATCTGATTTTGTTATTTTGCTGCCCTTGTCTTTCTGAATATCAACTGCTCTGGGGTTGACGCCATACAGTTTCCTTGGTGGTCTGAAAATGTTAAGGGGAAACTAACAACAAAAATGAAAAATTATCCCCATTTCAAAATAAAATTTCCATCAGTGTAATTAAGTTATTATTAGCAGAAAATAAAAGTCCACTTTCACATGCTGCTGTGAGCAATGGACTATAATACTTGCTAAACTGACTACATTTCAGCATTAATCACACATAAGGATATTGGTTAAGTTTATTTCTTGGAATCAATCATAGATTGTTTCCATTCTCTTTTTAATTTCATACAATAAAGGACCGTGAACAGAATTATGGTATATTGCTAGTCAATTATGAGATATAAACTTTACATCATAATATTACTCAATACCAGTAATTTACCCAATGCTAAGAGATGTATGTATTTGTGGATGATTTAAAATGCTCTTAGCATTGGGTAAAATATTGGAGGAAAACAAGCATTGTTTTATTTTTTAAGTTTCATAACTAGCATCATTTTTCTCATGAGAGCAAGAAGGCTTATACTGTAGTGTTTCTTCATCTATCTTGGGTCCTGAGTAGAAAAGGGTTATCACCCTACTGACTGTGATGCTCATGCCTGATTTTCCAGGGCAGCCTGACACTGATTTATCACAACTGTCTGATTTGTGGCTAAGAAAACATATTTATTGTGACTTTTTAAGATATAGACTGAATATTTGAGACTTAAAAGGAAATCTAAGGAAGGACAAACATCTTAAAGTCACATTATATGATCAGCAAGGAAAAGGTCAACTTCAAAAAGAGCAGTACCTAGTGGATAGAAAATGCATTATTATAAAACATGTTTTTTTTTAAAAAAAACGTGTTTTAAGAGAGAAGAGCAACTCAAAACACAGTCTCTAAGGATTCAGTCAAACAGATAGGAGGTGTGAATCATGTACATCTGCCAACATTTATGGCTCCCATCACCTGACTAAAATTTGGCAATAGAAACTAATTATCTTGGAGAATGAAGAGAATCTTTGTCAGGCACAAAAATAAGAAAAAGTGTATTTGTATAATTGTGCAATATAATCAGGTTCATGTTAACATCATCAAGAGTAACTTGACATCAAGTCATAGAATAGTTGATTACATATTTTACCAACCTAAGCCTGAGGGTCAAACTTTACGGGGTGTGGAAAATTGGGTAGCCTTTGGCAGATATAAAAATGAAAAAAAAAGTAAAAACATTCTAAGAAATTTGAAAATCTTAACATAGCATATGACATTTTAGGATGTTTTCCAAGTACATCATAATATTTTCTTATACTGTACCCTCTAAATGGTGTCTCTTGAGCAAAGCCAATGTTACAACGATATGGGCTCAGTTCAGGTAGAGCCCTTTGATGTGATAATTTCTACCTTTCATGAGAGAAATAAAATATTTGTTTCCAATGGGAATGCTGTTCATACTGTGTTGGCAAAGAGAATTTTTTCCTACGGGGTTAGCAAAACAGAAAATAGCAGCTAAAGATTGTTGCAGAGTTTTCATTCACAGAACTTCTGCTCCCAGCACTAAAGTGTGTCCTGGGGCTCTGATTGTAGAGAAATGGAGGACAAAATTCTTCAAAGAGAAGTGTGGCCTTGAGATAGCACCTTGTTCAGAAAACTTCCACGAGTCATTCAGAGATGCTGGTAACAGTTCATATCACATGACTTGGAATTGTGAAGGTTACAAAAAGCCCTGTGACAGAAAGCTCTGGTATTCAGAAGCTGGGAGAAAGGTACGCCAGTGGGAGTAAGTCTTCCAAGGTGCAGTAGAGCCTCCCTGGCTTGGTTAGACTAAGATAAACTTCAAGTCTGATGATGACAAATCAACATTGTCATAATACTCTTCATTTATACCTTCATCCATTCTGACTGTAACTTGCAGAACCTGGGCATTCCTACCCTTCCCAGAGATTGTCAGACTTTTTCTACCTGCCATCTATTTTAATTCTTGACCTCTGATAATTCATTTTCCGCAGGGCATTTAGAATGACTATTACGAAGGAAAATCAGACTACATACCTCTATAGTGAGAAACAATTCAGTGCTTACCATTGCGTTAAGAATAAATGCTTATTTTATACAATGACCTAGGTAGCCATGGGAGAGCCCTTCACTGCAGGAGGGGCATGGCCCCACACCAGACACAGGGGTTATTTCATGGTTAATCTTTCTGAACCACGGTGATTTCTTTTCTTCGGATACATTATCAAGTTCTGACCAGTACAATACACAGAAGGGCATTTTGACAGAGTCATACACACAATCACACAGGCACTACTGTTTCAAAAGAGAAAGTCCTTGACTTTGTTGCCCCTTACAACTGACAAAAAGTACAGCAGTCATCTTCTAACCAGAAGGAGAAATGCCAACTTGTTAAGAACAATAGAACACAAGAATGGAAGAACATGAGTTCTTAATGACACTGGTGGGCTGCTGAGCCAATGTTGGAACATTTTTCCTGGACACATACAAAAAATATATAGGTGGCAATGGTACTTTTCATTGTGTTTTCCAAAACTTCCAGTTCACCTTATTCCAAACAGACTCTTATTTTCTGGTGTTACAGTGAGGATGAAAGAAGTTTATCTTTCACTCACAGCTTTTCATATGGAGGCAAACTCTGCTACACATTGCTACTTGAAAATCATGGTGTAGATGTGAACAAGTAATCTAGACTTGATTACAAATGGTATAAAGTACACCTTATGGTTTTATAGGATACATATCCATCATCACTTTTTGTGAATTATAGACTCCAGTTTCCAGAGGTTCTTCCAGAAAGAATATCAAGGACTTCAGGCTTTCTGCTTTCTTCATTTCTAAGTCTGTAATTGGTCCTCACATGCAACTACTGCTCATGGATAAAAGAGCTATTTGACGGTAGTTCACCGGGAAGGTGACAAATTTTAATATATCAAACATTTGTTTACTTCAGTACGTACATTAATACATGACAAGAAACACCGACTACTTTTCACTTTACAGTCGATGACTAAATGTGTTGTGTCAGTGCCTTGTTAGAATATCACAGCAAATGACCCTGAGACTTCAGTTAAGAATACCAGAGGAAAATGAAACTTTACACGAATTGAGAACTATACCTTTACTATCAATGGAGATCTTTCTCAACTACCTCTACAATCATGCTCTCATGCTTTCAACATCTCTTCTGATCAGTGATTCTGTACATGCTCATCCATAAGCTTGTGAGGGAAAAAAGAAAACACCATCTAAAAAATCATAATGTTTTAGAAGAGCTGTAGATTAAAAAAGATATGGCAACACAATATTTTATTTACAGGATCAAAAACTTGAAATTATTTAGTAGATGAGGAAATTGCAATAATTTAATTAAAATCCATATAATTCAGCCCTGACCAATGTGGCTTGGTTGGTTGGATGTAACCCCACAATAGGAAGTTAGCGGGTTAAGTTTCCAATCAGAGCACATGCCCAGGTTGCAGGTTTGATCCCCACCTGGGGAGCTTACAAAGACAACCAATTGACGTTTCCCTCTCACCATGACATTTCTTTCCCTCTCTTCCTGTCCTTTCCCTTCTCTCCCTTTCTCTCTCCCTAAAAGCAATAAAAAATGTCCTTGAGTGAAGATAAAAAATAATAATAAAATCCATATAATTCAACCATTAAATATGCTTCAGAAAAACATTTAATAGGTTAGAAAATTTGATTCCATTAAGTAAAAAAATCAGTGACAAACAGAATATCATGTATAGTCTTATTTTTCTAGGAATATATATACAAATGACAATAAATGATAATAAAAACAGAACAGAATTATGTGCAGTAAAATGCTCTCATTGGCAACCTGACTGATGATTATTTGCCTTTTTTCTATTCATTTTCCTTTTTTTGCTATTTGCATTGTTAACATTTTTTAGTAAACATTAATTGCTTTTATAATTAGAAAATAGAAAAGAGCAACCTTCATTATCAAATATCTGAGATGTAAAAATGAAAAATTCAGAAACAATTTCATTGAGATGTGATTCTGGAGACTGTATACACATGTTGACCATTAACTTTAACCTGCAAAATAGCAGAGTTATATTACATTTTAAATTCTGCCCCCAGTCTTGGTCTCCAGAGCTATGTGACATCATATAACACTTTTGAATTGTGTTATTCAGGAACCATATATTGAAGAAAGATCATTTTAACATGGAGAAAAACACTTGTGAACCCACGGCTTTCTGCTTTCATAGTGAATAGGAAATTTTCTTCAATGTACTGATGTTGAATGAATTAGGATTCACCTCAGGACACTTCAGTCTATGGCTGCAGTCCATTGCAGTTGGATGGGACCCTCCTTATTGATTTATCTCACTTGAAGCTACTAAAAAGCTATAGGCTGCCAAATGTTTTGGGAGAAATCTTACTGGGGAGGTGAAGTCTCAGTTCAGAGGGTAAAAAGCAGTTTTCACTACTGCTTTTTGTTTTCTTTCCCTTGCTCAAAGCAATCATCATAAAATCTGCTAATGGATGTCATCTATTGATGGGAGTGATAAAAACTAGTCATTTGTGGATTTTTTGTAGTTTTTGGCAGTGATTTCTTTAAACTTCAATTTTCATCAGCTTCCTTTCAAAATGTCAGCCATCAGCATTGTTTCCCCTTCAGTTTTTTATAACTAGTATGACAAGGGATTAGGTCCTGCAAAGATGAGGCTGGTTTCTAACAGGAAAGAATGTTTGCTATGATACTTTATCAGCTGATAATATCATTTTCGTTACCATGCATGCTTTTCCATATATTATTTTACTGTTGAAGTATCATTATTTTTTGCCCTGTATACATTGTGTGAGTTTTCCTCTAAAGAAAAAAACGTACTGCAATTTCATTTATTGCAGATTGTCTGTGGCAGCACTGGTAGATAATTAGCTCGTTTGTGTTGATCCTTCCATTAACTCTATGGTTTGTTTTTCTCATTCATATTGATGTGACTACTGAAGCCACACGATATTAATAACCACCACCGTATTCTGAGTCAGTAAATTTAGTTCACTTCTGCAGTTATTTTTAGTTTAAGAATGTCATTTATGTATTATTGTATTCTTCCAATTACTTAAATAATGAAACATGTTTTTATATCAGCAGTTGTACTAAACTGACTCCTTGTGAAGTGACTGTTGTGAAGGATATAGTAATGGTCATACTTTAGATAAAAAGAGAACAATTCAACAATTCCAAAGCATACACTAAGTAAAAGTATCTTGATTTTTTTCAGTCTGTCAATCTCTCTGACATCTTTGATCCTCATCAAATTACAAAATATTTAAGGTACACAGGGTTACTAACAAAATAATGCATTATTCTAAAATGTGGAATGAATGGGTTTTTGAGAAAACAAAATGAATATAAAAAGTTTATAACATTTTATTGTTCACTCTTCACCTCTGACATAATGGAAAGAAGAGTCAAAGATGACAAAGTTTAACTTTGCTCCTCGTAAAATGTGATATACAGATGCATTTATCACTAATATTTAAACGCAGGTTGCCATATTATCTTGCTGGAAGTTTGAGTGACTGCAGAAATGTCAGCATGGCTGCAATGCTGTGAGACTCACTGTTATTTGGGACACGTGACCTTGTGGGGATGTACCGAGGAGTAAGTCAGAATGGCTAATTGGAACTTCATTCTGTGTAAAGGTAAAAATCATGGAATCACTTTTTAGACTGTGTCACTTTCTGACTGTGCAGAAAGCTTCAGACATTAGCTTGAAAATATATATACGTCTATACATATATATATTCAATATAACTGAAGAGAAAACAAAATGCTTTGAATATGACATTTATATGTCAATTCTTGATTTAGAATTGCAGGGGTTTAAGACATGTTAGCTGAAAGTAGCGATGCAGCATGTTTTGAAACATGATGTCCCATTTATGTTCAAAATGGTGTGGATGGAATCAATTAGGAGAAACAAATGAGTTCCAAGACATACTTCGAAACACCTGCAGAGTTGCTTTGAAACCTGGTGTTACAGTTCATTTTCCAACAGAGCTGTACTGCCGTCAGAGTTGGTAATGGAACACTCAAATGAATCAAGTCTCGTGTGCTCCCTCAAGAACAGAAATGTTAGACCCCCCACTCCACTGTTGGAAGTTGCATATAAACACTCAGTTAAAACATAGGACAATGCTTGGGGACTATGACTTCATGTTGTGATTTGACATAAAAATCTTCTCCATTCTTCTTATGTACATTGTGTTGCCATAAATAAATGTATCCACGTATCTACCATAACTCTAGAGAAAAGGTTCATTAAAGGGTTTCACCCTGCAGGATGGGTTGCCATTCGCTTGGCTACTCTGTGGCACAAATTACTTTACACATCGTATATTTCACATGTTAGTGTTGCACACAGAAAGTCACACCCAGTGTTGTTTTTCCTTGGCATTTCCCAGACAGCCATCCATATACTCATGTACATTATTCTTATAGAGAAACCATTCTTACTGAACACTTTAACTATTTTTAGTATCTCCTGTGCAGGTAAATACAGGCCCATACACATAAACTAAACTGTAAATATAACTTAAAAAATATCACTGATGCTCATAAAATATTTGACCTAAGACTTACAACAGCATGTATAATTTCTTTTTCACTTTATAAACTCTTAATTCATTATTTTAATTTGCCAGGAAAAAATATTGAGTAACTGTCAGAGCACCTTCCTTGAACTGCAAGAATTGGCATTTGAGATTTCATGAACAATGAAAGAAAAAGAAGGTGGAAATGCAGTAATTGATAACCTTCATCAGTAAGAACTCACATGATATGTCTCGATTTTCAAGTTAAAGATCAAAAAAAGAAAATCCCCTATTATTTCCTACTCAGAGTAATTTGACACAAAATCATTAAATGATTAATTCTTGTATAATTTTTGTGTGATATATTGGGAGCAATCATTCTTGTTTTATCAAGCAGAAGTTTTTATAAAATTCTCTTTAATAGGCTATTAACTCATCATATAGCTGAATCTTAGGAAAAGTCATAAAGAATTGCCTGTAACATTTTTAAATATTCTATAAGTAGATACTATAATCAATTCTCCAGTAATAACCACAAATATGTTTAGCAACAATCAATGAATAAATAAATATGACTTCTTTTGTTTAAGTTTATTCAACATCACTGACTGTGCTTAGGCCCATTTTCAACAGTCCCCACACTTAGATTTTAGAACTAGAATTGTAACAGGAAAATACCTCTCGTTAAGGCATGGAATGAGAATATAGAACATTCTTCCTAGAGGAACTCTTTTAAAAAAGGGAGACACAAAATGTGAGAGATGAAGAGAGAATCACCAATCACCACTTCTCTCTAAGAGAATTGTTGGTATAAAATGCTGCTGTGCTACGAAAACAGCCACTTTCTGAGTTGCCGTCCAGGCGATTTATTAGAACTGCTCACACCCAGGGTCTGCACCCTTCCATGGGGGCCCCAGGGCAGAATCCCATTGCGAGTTCCTGCCTTGCTTTTCCAGGGCCACCTTTTAAAATGACCTCTCAGATATGAGCTGGGGAAAATCTACTGACCTCTGCTCCAGCCATCTTATACATACTAAGTGCATGCTACCCTGCTCTGTCTCCTGCTCACTGGTGACCTGGGGCTAATGTCTGTCTGTCCCCTGGCTTACTGCATCCCCTGTTCTGAGATCATCCCCTATTCTTTTCTGCCTTTGTACAAGTATATTAAAACTTCTTCAATCAAAATGACCCCAAGATTTTCACTTCCTAAAAGTGAGAGCTCCTTTCTAGGCCAAGGGACCTGCTACCTGTGGACCCTGCTCACCTCCCCACTGCCATATGTGGGTGGCTTATTCTTTCTAATTTCCTTATTCACCTGGTCATAATCTGTATGTTCTTAATACACCAGTCCAGGTTTTCCAACACAGCTTCATACTGTGATTATCCTTGGGAGAAGGAAGGAAGGAAGGAAGGAAGGAGGGAAGGAAAAGAAAGAGAGGAGGGCAGTGGGGACATTGAGACAGAGAGAGAGAGAGAAAGAGAGAGAGAGTGAGAGAGAGGAGACACCATTAAAAATAAAAAGATGTAAAATAATGCCTGATACTTGTTTTTGTTATGCTTTCAACATCAGAAAATGCAAAGTCCATTGAAATATTAATTGCCACATGAAAAAAATCAAGGTCATAGTGGCCCAATAGGCTAGAAATCATTGATTCTGATGTCATTATTGTCTCACTCTAACTGTGATTTAAAAACATGTTGTAGTGTTATATAGCCTATCAATAAACTCCACAACTAACTAGTAATTCATGTATGATGGCTCTTTCAAGTACTCAGTGTGACCCTCTCTGTCCTCAGAGAGTATGTGCATGCAATCTGCAAGTCCAGAGCAGAAAAACTTCCCCACTGGTTGCTCTTACAGAGAAGCACAGAAAGGGAAGCACCCCTTATCCATCTGTAAATACATAATAAGTTTCCTGTCATGAAATGTATACACATGATTTTGTATGCTGCACTTAAAAATTCAACTGCACGTTGATAGTGAGACTTAAAAAATGATAATGTGAACTTTCCTGCCCAAATTTTTGAGGGAAAATTAAGGATGCATATTATACATGGGTAGTACTAATCCCATATCTATACAAATGTTTTCAATTATTTTACTTATGCATATGCCTTAAAAATGTAACTGTAGAAAGAAATAATGATGTCTGTATGCAAACTAATACCCTGGAATATGGTCATCGGCTTTGTTTCTAAATACAAAAAAAAATTGAATTAAAAATTAAAACAAAAGATTTTTTCCTGAAAGTTTGGGCATAAATGTGCACATTATACATGGCAAAATATGGTAGAACACTAGCCAGTTGTTATTCAGCTGCTGAAAACAACAACCACAACAACACAACTCTGATATCTACGACCCTCTCTGGTTTGCAGGTTGGTTTTTGGCTTCAGCCCAATCAAACGGGAGTCAGATATAGCTCATATTCACTTCCTCAAGAAATCCAATAACACTTGCCTTTTAGGATTTTTAATCTCACATTTCATAGTGCATACATTTGCACAACTCTGGAGGATAATTTTTTTTTCACCAGATTTCTTCTTTCCTCCTCTGCTTCTTCCATCATGAACTGAACGGTGTGCAAGGGGTTCCCGTGGGGCTGGAGTTCATTCTGGACTGTTCAGCATGAGGACTTGTCATAGAAGTATATCTGTGCTATTTACAGAGTGCCATGACAATCTCATGGATTATCTTCAGCCTCATCTATGAAAGTACACAAACTTGGCATTTCTTATCCCATTTCACAGAGGCAAGGTTCAGTGAGTTTAGTTAACATTTCTAAGGCCTCAGAGACAGTAACTATGGAGGCAGAATGGTTACCCTTACCTCTCTGGCAGCAAATGTGCATGCAGTTCCTTGGTATCAGGCTTATTCTCTTGGGGGGAAAACATTCCTAACACATATATACTGGAGGGGGGTCATTCTCAAGGTGTCCTATTTTTTAAAAATGAATATAGCTAGGATATTTCCATCATAAATATCCATGTTACTTTATATCTGATATTTGTGCTCGAAACCCAACTTTTCTACCTGAATAATATGAACTTAATTTTAATAAGCCACTGATTCCTCATCTGTAAATGGCAATGGCTTCTAAATCACAGATCAATTGTAAGAATTTGAAGAAAAAACACATACATTAGTAAGTACAATACCTGGCAAAATGTAAATGCTCATAGAATTGAACTCAGCCACTACTAATGTTTTGAAAACCTCAGCTGGTGCAAGTGGCAAGATCCTTGGCAGCTCCCAGTAACTACTTCTGTTTTGCCACACTTCTCTATCAGCTAGTAGTCTATAAAGAAATTTGAGATTCAAGGCTGTTCACTGACCTCTGTAAAGCCATATAAATAGGAAATGAAGCTTTTCTAGAACCCAGATCTAGAAAATACCTTACAATCCCTACATTAATTTACTACCTTAAATGTGACATCTATTAAGGAAAGTCTTGACTAGAATCACACACACATATAATAAAATTATTTGGCAGTTTTGAATATTTGGTATATATCTTATATTTATGAATATGCAAGTAAAAGGAAAAAAGAGACATATAACACAGAGAATCACAACTTCATGTACTTCTTAACTCTTTTTCAGAACCAATGCTATCTATAGTCTATGAGAAAGCACAATAGCTAAGAAAACAAATTGGAAAACTTACATCCTATAAAAGTGGAATATTGGTTTGTATATAATATTATAAAACAGAGCTATGGTTATTCAATAAAACACAAGAAAAATAAAGTTTGAGTAATTATCTTAACATATTTTATTTCTGAACATATAAAGGAATTATCTACCCACATAATTATATCACAATGTATTAGGAAAAAGGCTACTCATCTGATAAAGAATTGGTTGAATTACTAAAGTAAGGATGGACTGAAAGGCAAGTTGAGGAAAGTAACAGCGATTCTAGACACCCCAGTATATTTGGCAAATATTGTTTTATAGATACATAACCTCAATATTATTTCAAGTTTGGAATTACCTAGAGGAGGTCATACAAAAAACCAAGTTGAGTTCAGACTTATGAGGTATTTTGCTCAATGCCATATATAAATATAAAAAGTAAAATATGATTGATATGTTCTGTTAGTTTAATTTCTTGATTATATAATTATTAATTATACTAAGCAAATGGGAGTCATACTTGAAATAATTAGCAATGATTTTATTCTTAATATGTAATCTCCATGGTGTCATTAATCTCAAAAGTCATCAAATATTAATATGAGACAGTGATATGCAGGTTCTGTGGACTCTGACATTAATATTACTAATTACATAATTTATATATATTAACTTTGGTTTCAACGAAAATATATGATTTATATTTATTTTTAAAGTTTACAATATCAATTAATGTCAGAGAGAGTGCCCCATGGGATTGAAGCTTATCTAACTATAAGTAATTTTTTACTCTTTTATATGAGAAATTTTGTGAACTAAAAGCTGCATCTTGTCTTGATGATCGAGAAAATAATTCAAATATTTTATCCCGACCACAAATTCTCATGTTAGGAATCTTGAGGAATGCGAATTGCTATACATGTACTGTTTCCCAGTGTGCGTGCATGCATGTGTGTGTGTGTGTGTGTGTGTGTGTGTGTGTGAAAGAGAGAGAGAGAGAAAATGTTGGTTTTGCCCTCACTTGTTATCTGTGTTACAGGATTTCAACAACCAGGAACATTTCTATTGTGTTTCTTATCTTTCAGGACAAATAGCATACAAATATAAATGAGTGGGGTAAATAAATGTAAGTTTGCTAGACATTGCACGGAAAGCGACTGGAGAAAAGGTCATGCGGCCATTAGGCTCCACATGGTGTTAAGAACTTTGAAGTCACCAGTTAGGAAGAGAAATGAAATGTTGAAATGTTTCAAGGAAAGAGCAAGAGAAAACCCAAGATCTTAGCCTATACAGTGTTAATTTAGTCCGATAGCTCTGCTTTTAAAACACTGCATATTTATGATTTCGGCAAACACAGAGGCAAGAAATTATCAGTTTTGTTGAATCCAGCGATTTTCAAACTTTTCCACTTCATGGCACACATAAACTTAGTACTAAAATTCTAAAGCACACCAAAAACTATATTTTTGCCAATCTGACAAAAATGTATAATTTGATTCATTATCACTAGACAGCTATTGTTGTCTTGGCTGTTGCCATTATTTTATTTGGCAGTACAAGGGAAAATAGGCCAGTGCCCCTGATGAAATAGTCAGGCGTTGCAATATTTTAAAAATCCTTGAGGCACACTGGTTAAATATCACCAGTCTACTCTGGTCATTGGTCACTGGTACGATGAACAGATTGTAAACAACACCTGAAATTTAAATTCAGTTATAGACCATATAATATCTCCATAATGTTAATGAAATGCAAAAATAAAAGCTTTGTGCTTATTATACTGTTTAATTAGTCAATACCATGCACCAGGAGGTCAACTTTATCATTTTTTGTAATAATAGCTTCCCAGATGAATTTTATTTGACTTATTGAACTTATGTTATATCTATATCATGTTATCTTTTTGATTTTTAAAACAAATCTTCAAAGTTGAAAAATATTTATAGTTGTAGAATGATTTCCTCTTTTACTAAAAGTGTATAGTTTGACCTATGTATATTTACATTTACATTATTACAAGGGATATTTTTTTATTTGCATGCCACACATTTTGATATGTTGTGTTTTCATTTTCATTCAGTTCAACATGTTTTCTCTTTTCTCTTGTGATTTTTTTCTTTGACCCATGGGTTACATAGAAGTATGTTAATTTCCAATTATTTGTTTTTCCCCTAGATACCTTGTTGTGTATTAATTTATAGTTTAATTCCTTTCTTATAGGAAAATGGTCTATAAATTTTCAAATTTTTGAAATATATTAAAACTTATGTTCTAAAATATTGTCTTCCTTGAATGTTCTATATGTACCTGAAATTAATTTATATTTTGTGATTGTTGGGTGTAGCCTCCTGCAAATGTCAATTAGGTCAAATGGATTGATATACTTACCTTTTTTATTCAACCATTTTTTATTGTTATTCTATTATGGTTGTCCCAATTTTTCCTCCTTTTTCCTCCTCCACCCACTCCCACAGTTAAGTCCCACACTGTTGTCCATGTCCGTGGGTCATTCGTACATGTTCTTTGTCTAGTTCTTTCCCCTTCTTTCCACCATTATCCCCTGCATTTTTCCCTCTGGTCACTTTCAACCTGTTCCATGTTTCCATGCCTGTGATTCTATTCTGTTCATTAGTTTATCATGTTCACTAGATTCCCCTTATAGGTGAGATCATATGGTATTTGTCTTTCTCTGACTGGCTTATTTCATTTAGCAGAATATTTTCCAGTTCCAACCATGCTGTCACAAAAGGTAAAAGTTCCTTCTTTCTTTCTACTGCATAGTATCCCATTGTGTAAATATACCAGTATTTTAATCCATTATTTTATGGATGGGCACTTAGGATGTTTCCAGTATTTGGCTATTGTAAATGGTGCTGCTATGAACATATTGGCACATAAGTTCTTTTAAATTGGTGATTTGGGATTCTTAGGGTATATTCCCAGCTGTGGAATTGTTGGGTCATATATATTTTTTTAATTTGGCCACTTAGCATTAGAAAATTATCTTAATGTTTGATATTGTATAGCTAGTAAGATAAAAAGAAGAATTTATAGTTAGGACTTTTAATATCTTTCAGTTGGGTACCACTTTATTCAATTTACTGGAGCTACTCTTAGCTTACAATTAAATTTCTCTCTCTCTCTCTATATATATATATAGAGAGAGAGAGAGAGAGAGCAACAACATGCCATATATATATATATATATATATATATATATACACAGAGAGAGAGAGAGAGAGAGAGTCATTTCTAGTCATTTGTTCTTAGCAAATACCTTTACGTATGACAAAAGCAAACACTAAGAGAAAAAGCTCAATATAAATATATATCACTATTTATAAAAATCAATGAATAAAATTAAAGACAAGTTGTTAATTTTTATATACATATACACACATATGTGTGTATATATAATTCTCCTTTATACATATATAGATATAATTCTCATTTTACTGTGATTTTATGTAAACTAAAAACTTAATCATTGTTCAAGCAAGTTATTTGTAAAGTAATATTTTCTACAGGAATTAAGTAAATTATAAAGTTGTTTGTTATTCTTTTCCATATCATGAAGTGTATATGCAAAACATATATAACATATGTGCTTCTAACATAAATTTTTCAAAAAATCAGTGTACTTGTAGCAATGAATCGTTGCTTGAAGTCTCTTGAAGGAGTTTTCTAGTAGTAATTTAGGACATGAATTAAATCAGGGACTTCTTAATGGCAAAAATATTAAAACTCACTGTAGTCAATCACTGGTGCAAGAAAACTAAAAAAAAATAAGAAAAGATTTAATATCAGATCACCATTATGAAGTTCATCTCTGGAAATCAGGATTGACTTCTAACAGTAGGAATACAGAGATTCTTCTCATGCAATGTAGAGGGCTCTGTCTTTACAGCCAAGTCCTCAGGTGCATTTTCTTACTCATCACTATTTCTGTCACAGTACTTTCCCCAATCCCTCTCTCTCTCTCTCTCTCTCTCTCTCTCTCTCTTTCTCTCTCTCCCCCTTGTGAGTAATAACTACACATGTTTTATTTCCTTATTGACATAGAGCTGAATAAACATTTGCTGAATAAATAAACACAGACTGTGTGACTCTTAGGAAATATTTTACCAAGAAGAACGTTATTATATAACAGATGGTTTTACTGTTTCAGAATTGGTAATTTTGAATAAATTACTTCTGGAATTATGTTATGACAAAAATCTCTATTAGATCATTTCTAGTCATTTGTTCTTAGCATATACCTTTACATATGACAAAAGCAAACATTAAGAGAAAAAGCTCAATATAAATATATATTACTATGTACAAAAATTAATGAATAAAATTAAAGACAAGTTGTTAATTAAAAAAAAATCTAAATGAATAGAAAGAAAATTGTTTTTAATTGTAGTCTAACATTTAAAATTTTAAACAAAATAGAATGTGAGGACAATTATAAGAGTAATATGTGTACCCCATTATTCCTTTGATCATCATATAGCTTTATTATTATTTAGATGGGGCATTTGTTTCCATTTTTTTCCTAAATGCCAAAAATAAATTTCTATTTTGACATCCAGAAAAAGTGACACTTGCAAAGTCAACCAATAGATGCTGCTCACCCTAGCTTCTTGGGTGAGCCCTGACATGGGCTCACATGGACACATCTGCCCTAACATGGTCAAGTCTCTTGAAACCTTGAGTTTTGTTTAAATGGATTTAGTCAGCTTTTAGTGAGTATTGTAATAACCCCAATGTAATGTATATCTTAAATGAGCAGTCATAGAATATGTTCTAAAACTCGTCAAGTTTTATTGGGAGCCTGATAGGTGTTATTTCTGGCTGCACGGGTACAGTGAATCATAGAAAGCAGTGTAGGAAAAAGTTCAATGAGGATTCAACTTTGAATCTTCCTACTTAGTGGAAGTCTTGATTAGAAATAAAATACATGGGTTTATACTATGTATTTTCTCCATAAAACCTAAAATGATATACATAATACTGACTAAAGCAAACAACATCCCTTGAAAAATTAATCATAACTCTGGACAGAAAGGTAAGCATCAAGAAGCCAACTTGCTTAAATCAGTCTAGTGGGAAAAGATCAGTAGACATTACAAAATACTATTATGGGGGAAAGAAAGAAACTAATGTGGTTTAATAAAGATTCAGGAAAGAATGTAAAGTTGCAGGTTAGCAGAAACTTGGGAGCGTTTCTAAATGTCATTGTGCTATTACCTCTGCCCTTAGCATGATCCACTGATATACTATAACATGTATGTGAATCAAACAGATTTTAAATTTTGACCTAACAAATATTTATTTAAAAATTGTGTGATTTTTCCCAGAAGTTTATCATTTTTTATTACAAGGGAAGAAGTACTGTAAAAGTTGAGAAACCAATTTCAGAGACCATTTGCTTAACTTTGAACAAAAGATTGGCTCAATTTAAAATAAAATGGACCAACTCACTTAAAATGAGATTTTACCATTTGAATATATTAAGTGCCTTAGTTCTGAATATATCTCAATATTTATCACTCAATACAGGCATAGCTTTTTTTGGTGTACATTCTATCCTCTCTCCAGTCCAGGAATTATAAGGCAACAAAACAAATAATTAAAAAAATAATCCTTATATGTTGCCTTCTTAGAAAGTTTCATTTATGTCTATCACCATCAATCATATTAGTATTCCAGGTTTCATTCATTCCTTTTTGTTTTTGGAGGATATTTTTAGACAGTGAGTCTAAAATATCTTTTCTCTAAACCATGAAGATTGAGACATTGGACTTACTGTGAGATTAGTAAATTTTAAGGCAGCCCAGCTTTCTCAGTTCTGATGATGACACTCAGCTATAAATAAATTACTGATGGTTGAGAGGGTATAAGGACTGACTACTCTCCCTCCTATCAAGGCAAACCGGTGAAATAAAGCAGCATGTCTGTAGTTTATTCTTTCTGTTTTTACCCTGTCAGAAACAAAGTGCTTTTTCTCCTTGATGCAGTTCTTCTGGGATATGTAAATCTAGAGCAGGAGGGAACTGGGGCACAGAAATGGAAATGCAAGCTCTTGCCCGTCTTAAGAGCGTGTTCTCTGAGACTGTACCACCTGTGGCACAGATCCTACTTCCGCCAATGACTTCTTGGCAAATTTCCCACATACTCTGTGCTTTAGCTTCCTGTCTTGTTAAAGAGAAATAATAGCAATGCCTATTTCTTAGGGCTGGTATAAAATATGGTATGTGATAATCTGTAGCTTTAGTTTATAGCTAATTACTGTTATGTTTTCCATTATTTTTCCTATTAAAACTGTTAATGCACAATCAGCATGATTTTGTATTCTAGGGGGCTGGACTTGCCCTGTTTTTGTAAGAGATGCCCTAAACTCACGGTCTCTGTCACCTTGTTAGAACATGCAAAGTATGGAACAGATAACATTCTCCCAATTTAGAGTAGTACTGTTTAGATGTGATAAAACCTATGTCATTTTCATATTTAATTATTAAAAAACCCATTGACTGAAGCCTACCTGTTAATTTCTGTAATGTGGCCAGGATGGGCTTAAGTTATCAAAACCAGTTTGGGACATATCCTCATTTGGTTTGACAGAAACAGCCTGAGACTAAAATATACATTTGAGATAAAAAAAAAAAATTCATGCTGACTACCAGGTGCCACAGGATGGATTTTTCTTTCTATGGCTTAAATGGGTATTTGGATTAAATTACTACCCAACCTGGTTGGGTGTTTATAAAGTGGGTCGGTTTCACTCATCTGGTTTCTCCCTACTGTTCAGTAAGATAGCTCTCTCACATTAAGTTATTATACCAGTCTTGTCATGAAACAAACCTTGTAAACAAAACATTAGCAAACCTCAGTCACTGGTTAACTTATTTAAATCTCAGATGAGGCTTTCACTGGTTCTTAAACTTTGTTAAAACAGAATTTCTGTCTTCCTAATACCATTGAGCACCTCCCCAGTGCCTAGAGAGGAAAAAAAGGGGAAATTAGAGGACACTTCGACCTGAGGCATCCATTTCTGTCACTGGAATGCCAGATTTTTGATAAGTGTGGAGGAATCGTGTGGGTCTTTTAAGAGTTAATAAGCAGTCACTGTATTTGCCCAATAATATGCAAGAAGATTGGCACAATGCTAACATACATGAACATGGTCAAGAATCATGAAATACAAAAAGATGCATACTAGCACATCATTTAATATGAGTTCAGCAATAAATCAATATGATATAAAAGTTAATACTGTGTATATTACTGTGTGCACAAAGAGTTAAAAGCAAAATCACAGAGACAGCACCCAGGACAGACCATTTTATTGAGATCAGAGAATGTTCAGCAGAGATGAAGGAGTAAGCACTGTGGAGAAAACTTCATTTTATTTCCTGGGGTGAAGGGCTAGGGTCATTGCCCTAAGGCCTGAACTTCCTTACCCTGAAAGCAGCGTTTCATGTTGGGTTTAAAAAAATGAAAAAAAGAAAGAAAGATCCTTTTTCCAAAAAAGAGAAAAGGAATCAAATAAGTTTGAGGAGACATTTATTACAGTAAGTGACATCTAGTGCATCTTGCCAGTGTCCATTATTGAGTGTGAGGATGGCAGGTTGCTGTAAAGTTGAGACAAGGTGTGAGTTTCCTCAGGCAAAGAGAGTCGAAAGGCAGCGTATAACGGCATGGCGTATTCAGGGGATGGGAAACAGGGGATGGCTTATTCTTTGTGGTTCGAATTGTTCCTAAATGACAGTCGTTTGGCTAAACTTTGGATTTAAGAATCCCAGTTAAATGATACAGTAGTTGGAACAGCATCCTGAAGGACACAAAGTCCAGGCATGATTAGGCCCGTGGGCCTGCCTCTATGTCAATTAATGTAATCACACCTGGATTAACAGCAGCAGAAGAAGTAGGTACCAATGTGTTAAAGAATTTTTATCCACATCAAGGTGATTACTTATAATGTATATTTGTTACTTGATTTAAAAGCTATTTGATGTGTTAGGTTAAAGAGAAGTTTCACACATGATAATAGAAACAAAACTATAAATGAAAAGGTGCATGAGGAGATACTCAGTGAGGACTAATGTCTGTTGCTTAGTTGAAAACTCAATTTACATGAAGGAGAAGGAACAGCAGAAGAGAATGAGAGAGAGAACATATTCATAGGAGATACATGTAAAAAGAAAATATGTTGTGATAAAATTGAAAAACAATAGGTATGGACCTAAAAGGGTGAAACAGCTGGTTCAAAAACGAGGAAATGTTATTCAGGCTTGAAAAGCACAGACTAATAGACCCAGAAAAAAAGTGATCTGAGCACATCAACTGGAAATACAAGCTGCAGAGCAGTAATGTCAGATGAATGCCACCGTGCCTCACGGTCAGTGCACCTCCTGGCAGGTGTCTGCAGGTATTTCCCTTTTTAAATTTGCCTACAGATAGGTTATTAAAGTCACTGCAAATCAGAACATGTCTTCCTCATGGCACAAATTAAACTGCACATGAGCAAAGGCAAAGGGAAGGGCAAGAACACTTAGCGGGCAGAGAGAAAGTGCTCTGTGAATGCCACGTTCGCAGGGAGGATGTGTCTAAATAGTCACATTCGGTTGGAAACAAAATTTGATTTATAAAAAAAAGCTTCGAAGATTTATCTCTAAATAAATGTGTCTGTAAGGTCATCTGGGTATGTAAAAACTGTGAGTGATTTGGCTGAATTATCTTAGTGCTTTTTGCTTTTAGTCGGTTGATCGTGATTTATGTAGGCGGATCATTCCTTTCAGAAGCTTAAGGACAGCCCCTGTTTTCACCTGATGTTCTAACCTAAGCATTAGTCAGCCCCTCTTTTATTTCAGCCCTTCTCAGTTGCATGGTCTAATGTGCATGCAAATATTGTGTGTGTGTGTGTGTGTGTGTGTGTGTGTGTGTGTGTGTGTTTAATGCTCAATCATGCCATATCCACCTCCATTGTTTCAGCTGCCTGGCTTCAGCAATAGTGTTCTTCTGGTTCTCTTGTTCTTTAATCTTTCCTCTCCAAGTCTTTTAAAGACAATTTTTAAAGAGACAGGTAAAAGGCAACAAACACGTAGTCAGGTGACAATCAATGCCCTCTCAGCCTCCCTGAAAGTAAATATCCTTTTTGTTTCCCTGTAGTTTCTGGAAAATTTATTCAGGAATTTACATGCTACCTGATTTTTTAGGGCACAGGCAGCAAATACGGTACAAGAGTTTATTTCTTGGCTGCAAACCACATTTCTCCATTTAGATCTTGTGCTCTTACTTTCTCCTGTTCCTCAGTTTTCAATACATTTTGATCAGTGGCTCACAGATCCCTGACAGCTTGTAAATTGCTTGAAAATACCCTCTGCTATATATGAACACAAAATATGAATACTAAGTAATGCTGTTTCTTGAGTGCCTTTAAAATTCTAATAGTCAGCATCCAGATGTATTAATAATTACGTAAGGTGCTTATTGATTTATAGAAATTTAAATAAATATGGAGCACTATCTAAATTTTTTTTAAAAAGCATCCCTGGGAATACTTGACTTTCTCATATGGTGGTTAATAATGGTTGAAGAAGTAAGCTGAATAGTAGGTTCTCTTGAGTTTTAGGCAGACCTGTGAAAATATGCTTAGCATACAGGGAGATCACCTTGTAAAATATTACAATCAAACTCCCCACCAATAAATGCTTCTCTATTCTCATATTTTAACATAATTCTAAGTTGTTTAGCTATTAGTCTATGAAAACATGGAGACAAATTTCATAACAGGAAAGATTCTGGGTCACTGCATTCTCAACAAAGGTTAGAGAAATTATTTAGGAACCATATTAACAGAGGAAGAAAAATGTATCCTTTTTTAAAAAATCTGTAATGAAATTTTTTTTTCTAGAAGAAAGAAATTGTTTGGGCAGTTTCATGTAGTGATTGTAAGGCAAGCAACAGCCTTACAATATAAAAATCAAAAGGTTACAGTATTCTAGATTTTGCAAAATGTCAACAACCATGTCTAGAAATCATTTACGTTTAGTTATGGGTTTCAAAAATTGTATGGACAATATTCATAATGTTGCATTGACCTCTATCCATGTAACACCTGCACTGCTCTGCCCCTCTGCCTGCCCTTGGGTCCACCGTGAGCATAACGCTTCCTCATCCTAACCCAAGAGGCGCCCTGTGTGCTCACTGACTGTAGAGACCGTCATGGACCCAGAACACTTCAGCAGCACTTCAGCAAACCCAGCAGCTGAAGGGAGGGCATCTGTGCAAGCAGTGATGGGCAGAGTGACCTTGAGTCTTGTTTTTAGAAGAGTGAATGAATGCATGAGACTCTTTTGTTAGGCCTCAAAATAGTTTAAAAATGACATTAAAGACTGACAATTATTGGACTCTTTAATGTAGCTGCAGTTTGTAGCTATGTTATGCTCTATAGGGAGGAAGAAGAAAACTTAACATTCATTAAGAAACTCATTGACTTACTTAATCTTTTCAGTGACAATTTAATAAAAAACACATTGTATGTAAAAGAAATCTACATTATTGGCCTATAATGTGATTAGCAGACTTGTCTTAAAATACTAACATTATCCAAATTTACCTTATAGCTTTAAACTGAGCATAATTCCAAATATGCCCAGAAAATATCTTGTAAATGTAGTAAAATTTAGAAATATGCATGTTTTTTAATTTTGCACTTGTATGACATTCTAGTACTTATAATAACATACCAGGAGGCTTTCTTTGCCTTAATGGAAGCTACATTAATAATCTCATAATTTTTATTATGTAAATGTTGGCAATCTAAAAATTTACTTATATGTGCTTGCTGCTTAGGCATTATTATGAAAAAAAATCATAAATAACAAGAACAAAAGCAACAATAACAACATGATTTTTTAAAGATTGTATTGATTTATTTTTAGAGAGAAGGGAGGGGAAAGAGAAATAGAGGGAGAGAAACATCATTGTGTGGTTGCCTCTTATGTGCCCCCTACTGGGGACCTGGCCTGCAACCTAGGCATGAGTCCTGACTGGGAATCGAACCAGTGACCCTTTGGTTTGCAAGTCTAAGCTACACCAGCCAGGGCTACAATATCATTTCATTAAGCAGTTTCTCTGTAGCAAATAATACATTAAGAAATGTATATACCTTATTTTATTTAAATATCAGATTAGACTAATATAATTATTCCTATATTCTTCATACTACTACTAACAGTTTTTATATGAAAATAAAGAAAAGCTTTAGAATTAGGTCAAGATTATAAGCTGTAAAATAGCAATACCATGCTTTCTGCCTAAATGCCTATGTTCTCATGTGAGGTCAACAAAATCTTTTTGTAAAGGACCAAATAATACAAACTTTAGTCATTTTGGCCTATATGATCTTTGTAATAAACTACTCAGCTTGTCTCTATTCCATTCTAACCCTTAGTTAGAGTTAGGATTGACTAAGTCAAGTGTGAGGGCAGATATGACCAATAGGACCAATGACCATGGCTGTATTCCAATGTAACTTTATTTGTTAAAAAGATGCAATCAGTTTGTCCTGAGGGCTGCAGTTTGCTTACCCCTGTTATGAATCATTGTGCCATATGTATTCCATTCTACATTACATTAAAAAATGATTAAATGAAGTCATCAGAGAGCCCAAACTCTTAAACATACCAGTAGTTCATGTACTTAACTCTATGCCATAGTTATTTTAATAGTTAATGTCAATTAAAATTATTTTAGATAATAGCATATTCTAAAGTGCTAAGGTTTATACCTGATCAGCTACATCTGATCCCACACACTTTTTTTATCTGAAAAGGTACTAATGTCATATATTAGAGCACTTATCCTTTTTTAAATCTGAAACAATGTGTTATATAAACTAGACCAGCAAGTACTAAGTTATTGTATATGTTAACAATATTTTGTTTGTACTCCAAGTCTGTGAAATTTTTATTACAACAAGTTGAATACTTATTTTAAAATTCCTTTAGTATTAAACATTTAAGAAATAATAAAACCTACTTTATTTCTTTAACTTTGTATAAAGGGACTTGAGGATTACTCATTAAGTATTTTTAAGTGTGAAATCAAAATCTTATTGCATTGTAAGGTAGCAAAACATAAGAAATCGGAGTGCATGTAATTAATTTGTATTGTTGCTGCTATAATTATCCACATTATATCTGACAAGATCAAACTGAGCTACAAAGAAATAAATGAGCAACTGAAAACAATCACATATTTAAATATACCACTTTGTCATAACAAATCCTAGCTGCACACAGTATTTTAAAAATTGCACATCAGGCCGAGAAAAAACATTGAACCTGAAGGCCACAGATACATTAAATTATGAATAAGAAAGAAAAAGTATATATAGCCTAGATGCTTGACACTAAAATACCATGTAAGTTACTTTCCCAGTGAAGAAGGAAAGTTCATATGCTTTAAAGTGGTTCTCCTTGTCACATCACATTTAGAATAGGCGAACAAGTGTTTTCTTGTCCACCTACAAAAGGGAGAGAGCCACATCTGATCCCACTCAAATTAATGTTTGAAAAGGTAGCAGTGTAGCACATTATAGCAGATACCTTCTTCTAAGCTAAACAAGGACAAAAGCCTGATGCCCTCGTGGATGAAAGTGGGCAGCAGATCAGGAACTGACTTTAACCTAGGAAACGACATGTATCTCCACCTCGTGTTCATTGGGCAGATCAATTTGGCAAGCTACACTTAACCTCAAAGGGTGTGTTTTCAGTCTAGCCATATAGCCGAAAACTGAGATCCAAACTCTTTGGTAAACAATGCTACCACCACGTTGTGGCTACCACAACGTGACTGCCACACATTGCCTTTCTTCATCAAAATAGTTTCTGCATGCGAGGTAGTGGTGAGAGCTGTAACATTATAAAAAGTAATTGATGCAATACCACGCTCTTCCAGAAACAAAACTTCAGAAGAGTTAAGAAAATAAGTGCATAAAGTCGTGGCGGAAGCTAGGATGTGATGCCATAGCAGTGCATTTAAAATGCAGAGTGCACCTGAAGACGTGTATGCGAACCACCTCAATATCTCAGGGGAAGATTTTAGGAAGTCAGTTTTAGGAGACAATTTTTAAATTTTGTGCGAGAATTTTGCATGGGATACTTGAAAGGGAAGAGCCCTTTTCAAAATCTGGCCTGGGAAAGGGAGGTGACAAATAGTTGATTTTTGCCGCAACATGTGATAAAGGAAATGATGGACGTGAGCCTCTGGCCACATACCATACAAAAGTGGCAATAATCATCATGCAATTCAGCATTCTCTCATCAAACATCTCTTCTTACATCATAAAGCCATTAAGGAAAATGAAGTCTTTATTTTAAGTAATGGCTTCTGGATCACTTTAGATAACACATCAGTGAGTGTCCAGCATTCAGAGATGTATGACCTTAGGCTAGCTCTATATCTTCCGTGAGCTTTATGTTTCCCACTTGAGTGATAGAAACATTCAAATACCTCATTAATGGAGGTTTGGAGAAGATTGTGTGAAAGTACAGAGTTATTTCTATTGCGTCTGCCATGTAATAAGCATTCCATAAGCAGTAGAAGTAATCATTAATGCAAACAGGAACATATACTTTGCTACTACTTATAGTACTGTGCACTTCTTAATTTAAATGCTATTTAAATGACCAATTTCCATGATCCATTATAAAAATATTAGTCTCACCATGAAGTTTTGTAATACTGTCTAAAAATGTTTCTCTGTCATTGTTCCACTTGCTCTCTCTTGATTTGAGTGAATGAGTGAAAGCCCAGATTTATAACAGTTTTTTAATGGTAAATTAAAATATGAGACTTTCATTGAAATAATTCAATTTCATTTTATTCAAAAAATAAAGTCAGCAAGTAAATCATAATAAAACCATCTATATGCATGCATACCAAGGTAATTTTACAGGAACATAGAATCTCTCCTTTCCCATTGCATTTAGTAGGTTATATTGGATCACTTACATTTCCAGTTCTATAAAGTTGTAGGAACCCATCAGCGGTGGTGTCTGCTAATGACCAGTTACTTGTAAAAAAATATGGGGAGACAACATGCAGAAAGCTGCAGTCTTGCAAACTGCTCGAAGACCCGGGCTCACTGGAGCAAACCTCAGGGCCAGAGAGCAAAGCACATCACATGAGAGAGTACACTGACATTTACTGATTCCACTTGTGCACTTCCTCCTTGAACTGTACTAAAAAAAAAGCCAATACAGCTTTATTAGCCCTAATATGTATAGTCTGTGAATCCTAAAAATTACACAACTTTTCTAATTTCACACAATAACTAGCAAAGTAAAATTCAGCTTCCAGGGTCCTTCCTCTTTCTACTCGGGCAAACTTCCCATTTCCCTACCTCCGAAATACCTTTCCCTCAAACTCTTACCTGCACACAATATTATTTGAGACTTTTTAAAAAATTAAAATGAGACATAAAACACCAGAAAGGGTGTAAGATACTAGGAAACTGTTGCTTTTTAAAGCTTAAATGTGAAATTATAGATCTGAACTACTTAGACGATGGGGAACAAGAGTATTGCTCTTGGATGGCAGTTTTGTGGACATCCTTGGTTGGCAGAGAGCAGAAATATAAACTGTTAATCATAAAATTCGTACTTTGAAGTTTGACTTTGGTAGTGCTGAAAGTCTATGACCTTGTGCTTATCCAGTCATATTCACTTGGGTATCATCCATTTGCTGGTCAATATACATGAGGCTGGGGAAATTAAAATAGTAACTTAAAGTATTTTAATTTGCTCCAGCCCTTGCTGCGATTCCCTATTTCATTCTAACATATATATCCAGGTTTGGACTCCTTTACTTTGACCTAGAGTTCTACAGTTTTGATTCTCAGTGCACGTACTCACCATGTAAAGTTTTCTAGCTTATGGTCGTTTCCACTTGCTCTTTGCTCCCATTCCTGGCCCCTTAAATGAAAACTGAACCATTGAGAGAAAATTCAGACAATGATCCTGCTGTTTACACAGTGCCTTCACAGCATCAAAACCCTTTTCCAGCAGCAGTTAAAAGACACCAAGATACATAAAGTAATAATCTGATGTAGGGTTTCCTCTTCCAACTATCCCCTCTAAACAGCATATTGCTTGCTTTCTCCATAAAACACACACAGACACACATCAAAGAGGAAAGTCAACTACTATGTTTAGAAAACTGAAGTCAGATTCTCAGAGATGTCACAGATCTTTACAAATCAGACCTGAAACATATATTATAAATAGCCCATTGACTGATCTCTCATGTCCCCTGGAGCTCAACGCTTTTCTCATTGATACCTAGTGATGGTTGCATACCATCTACTTGGGCATCTTCTTTTATTAAAAAATGATGGGAAAGTTTTACAGAATGATTTGATCCAAGAGTCAAGTATTTTATTTATGAACTACATGACTCTGAACACTGGCTGTCAGAATGCTGGCTAACATCAAATCATTGACTTTGATTTTGTTCAATAGTTTTATTTTCTTCTGATCCAAACAAACATTTTAAATTATTGGCTTCAAAGCATGTTTTCCTCCATTTTCCTCCTCTACTGTACCTCTACTTTCCTCCATGTGCATATATGTGTATAGGTATATAATGTCCACAAAGCAAGGAATAAATGGGGAAAACTAGTATTAATGACACATGACTCCTTAAAAAAATCTGTGGACAACTTTTTTTCCCAGTATTGTTAGTAATCCTTACTCACCTAAACCTATGAGTGGAGGTGTAAATGTCCATGGCATTTAAAACACATTTAATTTCCAAGTCATATTCTGTGGACAGTCTCGAACTTTACCCAGATACCATTGAGAAAATTCTGTTGGAGAAAGTTTGCTCATGAAGACATCTGTTAAAATGGTGAGGAAATTTAGAAATAACTTAGAATTTTTCAAATAAAGCCTTTTCCTGGCAATCTTCTGAGCTAATGTTGCCACAAAGCACCCTAAGAAAACATGGCCCTATGTGTTCCAATACAGAAATACCGACAGTCTACAGAGTTTTGCAATCTCGTTGTGGAAATCAGATGCCACCATGATAAATTAAGTGGTTGCATTACAGAAGAACACCTAAGTCCACTAGGGTGATATAACAAAATACCATAGAGGGAAAGGCTTGTGAACAACAGTTTTGGAAGCTGAGAAGTCCAAGATCAGGGTGCAGGCATATCCTGTGTATCTAGTGAGGTCCCAATTATTTTTATAGACACCTATCTTCTTGCTGTGTCTTTTCATGACAGAAGTGGCCAGGGAGCATTCTGGTGTCTTTGTTATATGAGACTAATCCCATTTATGAGGGCTCCACCCTCATGACCTAATCACCTTCCAAAGGCCCAACCTCAAAACACCATCACTTTGGAGATGGAGTTTTCAGCATGTGAATTTTGAAGGGGACAAAAACATTCAATCTATAGCAATGACCTTCTGATAGGTGCTTTTGTAAATAGATCTTTCATAACAAGGTTTGTGTTTCAGTACATCATACTGCAGACAGCTTGTCATACTTGACTCAGAAGATCTAGCAGATGTTATGTCTTTATCTATAGCTCACTACTTTTCAAGTCTTGTGAAAAATCTCTTAACCTCTTAGATTCTTGGTATTCTCATTGGCACATTTCTCTCTGGGTGTATTTGTGTGGCGAGGGCATTGTTGCCTTACACTCCCTCCTTTTCTTTCGTTGGCCTCTCTTCATGAAGATACACAATTCTTTCCTGAGGAAGAAAAATGAGAACCTTGACTTGTAAAGTCTGTCCTCAATTCTTCATTTCTCACAAGAGCTGGAGTGAAAGCAGAGAAGATATACCCCACTCTGCTTTCTGCAACATAGGGAATGGGTGTAGCCCCCAGGTTGGGAAAGTTTACTTCTGCGGTTCATTTTTATGATACCTAATGGTGCATAGATATGAGACTTTTTCTTTAACATCCATTAGAAACTTGCTGTTTTCTAGTTTTCATCTGCTGGTCCTCTGGGTCTCTCAACCAGTATAGAACTTCAAAAGGGAAGAGGTCCTACTTACCAGAACATCTGTAACACCACCAACTGGTGACAAATACAGTATTAGTTACTTTTTGAGACTGTTATACATATCTAACTATCTACTAATGCATTAATGCTCTTTGAAAACATATATATGAAATAAATCACTAAAAATTACCAAAATTATGAGAACTATAGTAAGATTTTAGTTATATCGTATGGGATATCTTCCTGTGAAAAATTAGAGATGGACTAAAATAACATATTCTTTTTGCATTGCAGATGAGGTGAGCTTCCCCTCCCCTTGAATTTAGGCTGATCACTGTGCTCAGTCAATAGCAGATGACGCAAGTAATGTTCTGGCGGTTCCAGGTCAGACTTTAAGAGGACTGGCAGCTTCCCATTTGGTCTCGGGGCTCTCTAACCCAGCATGTTAGGAATATGAATATTCTGCTCAGAATGATTTGGGGGACTTCTGAGACTATATGGGTGGTAGGGACGGCAGAGCCCAGGCTTCCAGCCATCTCCAAAACTGATCTACCTTGGACCTTTCCGTTCAGACCAGCTGGCCTCTGAAGTCTGGGGTGAGACTGTAGTTGACACCTGGGATTTTCCATTAAAACTACATCTGGAATATGAACCCAGAAAATCACATAATATAATAATTAATTTTTAAGCCACTAAGTTTTAAGTTAGTATATTATATTGTCATGGATGATCAGCACATTTCTACAACAAAAAGATAAAATGGAAGAGTAAATAAATAATGTTGCTAAAAAAAAAAAAAACTTAAAACATTTAAAAGGAAATGCTATCTACAAAAACCAAGGTGATCTGGTAAGGTTTTGAGAGTATGTTAGACTAATATGATGATGTATTTTGTAAAATTAGAAAGTTTGTCATATTAGAAAATGGAACAATAAAAAAAGCAAAACTAGCATAATCTAGTCATATAAAAATACCTTATTGTGTATCCTTTCACTTTTTTTATTTTTTCTTTTCTATGTAGATGGTCCAAAAAACTTATCTCTTCATCACAATCTGTTTCGCAAGCTTTTAAAAAGCTTTTTATTAATATAAATATACATTTTTGTTAGTACCGATATCATCAAGAGACATTTTTGTGCATTTAAGTTTTATGTGATTTCTAATGGCAGTTTAATTTTCCATTATGGGGATATCTGAGAAAGCTATACTTTAGTGATAAAATGAAATTCTAAGTAAACAATGACAATGCTGTATTGAATTCTTCCTCAAACTTTTCCCATAAATCAGGGCTGTATTGATAGAAACAATTATTTATAATGTTCATCAAGCATTTATAATGTGTATGAAACTCTAATAAGCAATTTAAATCCATTCTTTTATTTAATCCTCACAATAAAAAAATGAAGTACATAATATTATTTTTCTACTTTATTGACAAGACAAATTAGGACCAGAGAGATGATACATGTACCAAGAATTTTTAACTAATGCAAGCACAATCATATTTGGGAAGATGAACATATTTAGGGGGACATAATAAGACAGAAATTTGAATAGATTGCAGAGCTTCCATGAAGGTGGAAAACAAGGTTAAATTACTCAGTTTCAGCCAAACTACGTAGTTCATTAAATGACAAGTTACATGAGCAATGTAATAGCATTTGGTGCAGATGCTCTCTTCCCAAAAATCATATGTGATACCCCTGTATATGAATAGTCCCTATGGGCTTAAATTGGAGTAGTACCCCGTGTCCATCTCAGAATCATTTGTGGTGGAGATATGGCTGGTTCTTCCCTTCCCATCCTCTTAGTTGTCTGGTGTATGGAGGAGGAACTTGCCTTGGAATGATTAATGGGACAGAGATCAACAATGCATAACAAAGAGTGGTTTTCACAGCCCATAAGGTAATATGCTGATGCCCAGGGATATAAGCCCTAAAACTAAGCCTCAACACTGATACTGATCCCAGGTTTGGCTACGTGTGGCTTTGAGAGTCAGTACTGGAGAGACTGGTGTGAATGTAAAGAAAGACAATTTGCCAGCAGCTTTAGAAGATGGGGATGCTTGTCTCAAAGGCCATTTTAACACCTGGGCACAGGCTGGGGTTTCTGTAAGCAGGGAGGAGGCAGAAAAAAATACAGGACAAGGAGTTGAAAGGAGGGTGCTGAGAGTTCTTGGCTGAGGGGACTACCCTGCAAGCTTACAGTCTGTTCAGATAACTGGCTGAAGGTCAGCAAATAGCCCAGAGCTGCAATGTCTGAAGGGCGGAGTCTGCTTCTTTGGAAGTTAGTTCCTGCTGTTTATCTGTATTCATGTATTAGTTAGCAGGTCGTTGTTTAAAGAAATAATGTAAAAAGAATTATAGGGTGGGTTACAATGTTATATACATCTTGATATTTAGGAAAAACCAGGAGGACCCGGAGTGGACTAACTATAAGTCTCCCTCCCAG